>JABEZY010274470.1:3457-15947 GCA_013467495.1 Gossypium gossypioides
AAGATGATTCTTACATTTAGGTAGGTAAGCAGAAAGGTGCTCAACAACAACTGATTTTGTATGGTATGTTAGTTCAAATTCATGTATGATCTTTATTTTACTTCAAGTATTTTTATGTTAAGAAAATCATGAAATGAATGTTGATTTTAGTGTGCATGTATAGATTCACCATAAATATTTTTCCTTCCTTAGAAAACAATTAAGCATGCATTAGGGTTTAGTCTTTAGAATTGGTTTGGTAATTTTGTTAAGGCGAAATCCTAGGAAGCATAAAAGGTTTAAAAATGATTTAGGCAGAATTTCTTTGGATCGATTAAGCCTTTCAAGTCTACCCTATTAATCATTATCCCTTGGAAACCCATTTTGAGCTGTATGACCTTTTTTTTGTTTTAAACCCATGAATTAAGTAGCTCTTCCTAAAATTATTTTTCTTTACCTCTTGTACCACCAAATCCTAACCTTGCTTACTTTGGAAGTGTTTGGAGATTAAGTTTGGGGAAGTTTATGAGTGATATTGGGTGTGTATTAGAAGGCACTTAATGATGAATTACATAAAGTTGTGTGCTAAAATAGGTACCTATGTTGAAAAAAAAGTGCCAGCAAGCATATATGTAACAACCTGCCTGGCGAAGACTATATCGAATCACTGTTTGGAGTTTACGTCATTTACACTAAGGGTAGAAAATTAGTAAGTGAAATATTCATTTTGGCTGGGTGGCGTATTTTGTGTTTCGTCATTTGGAAAACTCTAGGGTTTGGCAGACTCTTTTGTGAAGAAATCTACCAACCCCAGATGTTTTGCTCGAGCTCATTAGTTCGTAGCTCAATAGATTCGTTTCTGTGTTTTAACGTGAATACAATGGCTTAATAAGTAATGTAGGTAATCATTCTTGCTCCTAATAAGTTAAGGTGTGGTGTCTAGTTATACATGTGTATTAACCATTGTGGTTCTGCATGAGTATGGTCAGTTCTGATGCAAATTCCCTCTTTGTTGCATGAACGTAATTTTGATTATATGTGGTGTGTAATATATAATATATGAGAAGGATAACTGCTTGTGATACCTCCGGTAGGGCAGCTATATTGTAAACCGGACTGACAAATCACGAAAACAAGTATTTAGTCTAATAGAACTGATATGAGGAGTTAGGGTAGCATATGTATATGAATATGGCTAACTGATATGATTATGAAATTCTAGGTCCATGGCTGGCACAAGGATGGGTCATTTGTAAACGTGTTCGATTGTGGAAAAAGTCATGGTTAAGTTGGTGGGTAGTGACCGTTCATATGTTGTGTTTATGTTGGCAGAATGTGTCCGTCTAAAACTGTAAACGCTGCTTGGTGTATCGTGCTAGTACCTCATGGTTTCACTGAAAATTCTGATGATTTTTATGAGTGTTAATGCTTGTTTACTAGTGGTATACTTGTATATTGTTTTTGTTTTTCTTTTGTATGGTACTCGCTAAGTTCGTTTGAACTTACTTAGTTATCTTTTCCTTCTAAGGCATGTAGATAGTAGAAAGAGATTTTGGTAGAGGGGGACTATGCCAGAGCTTTTGTTGATAGTGAGCCATTTAACTAATTATGTATCATGCATGACTGTATGGACGGGTGGCATTTAGATCTATCTGGAACCAAATTTTGTAATAACTCGCCTTGCATTTTATATAACCCTGTCAGTTTTTATAAGGCTTCTATTAGATGGTTGTTTAAACTATGTTTTATTTTACTTGGCGTAATATTGATTTGATTGTTTTATTATTTTTATACTAGGGCTAACGCCAATTTGGGGGTAGATGCCTAGACCTCAAAGCTATAAAAAATTTTCAAGTGTTTTTATCAAATTCAAATGGTTTTAAGTTGTGACATACCATACTTTGATCGGTGATAGGGTCGGACATGGGTGTTACAACATATGTTCGAGCTAAAAAAGAAAAGAGAAGACTTATTGATTTAGACCGCCAAGCTGACTACATTAGTGGAGAGGAAATATTGAACTCAACATATGAAGACATATATTAAACTTGAGGAATGATGCTTAGTTTGATTTAGGGAAGTTAAAATCTTTTTGGAAGTGAATCAACTCTACTCATAAAATTAATTGTTCAAATCATGATTTTGCTAGCATTTAGATACCTGATGAAATATTGGATGATGAACTGTACATGAACTATATGCTTACAAAATTAATTTGAGGGCATAATTTTTTCTTTTACATGACCACTTGGATGAATTAAATTCTACATTATACGACATGTTTTTAGCATTACTCAAGACGAGCAATGATTGAAGTTTGGAGGTGTGGAAACTCTAAAATATATAGATATTTTAAGCACTCTTTTATGTATAATTTATGCAAATTCCGTGTAAATAAATAACACTTTCTATGGTTTTATACTTAATTTTGTGACATTTTGTAATTTCTATGGAAATGTGTTAGTTTAGTGAAATTTATGTTAAATGCATGGTTTTTTTATTATTTTTTTGGGAATAATTGGGCTAAGGGAAATATGGTATAATATTGGGTTTTTTTTTGGGCTTAGACAAGTATAGCTTGGAGGGACCAAATCCAGTCGCATTGGGCTTCAAAGCAACTTCATTTCAGACCCAATTACATAGAGGCCTAAAATCGTCCACCTAACATCCCATTTACCCACTTTTCATGAATTAAGGATGGCAACAACCACTACTAAAAATAACAGTCCACAATTAACTGTACATCCTCCACCACTCAAAAGTCGGCCATTCAACTCCCAAAAATAGTAAATTTAACCTCCACTCTCCCTCAAACAAGAATCAACAACCTCTCCCCTTGATTCAAGCCTCAACCGTCTACTCTACTACTAAAAATAGCAATCAAACCACCCACCTTTCCACCAAGTAAGGGTCGACCACACAAAGGAGGAAATCAAGTAACCACCCTTGCTAAAAATAGCCAAGCCGCCACCTATTCCTCTACACATCAAGGGGCGGTTGAACCATGGGAGAAAATCAAGAATTTCACTGCTAAAATTAGCAAGGGACATTGGGGCTTCAACAATTATAAAAGGAGACCTTCATTCATTAGTTAAACACACTAGTTTTCAAAGAAAAAAAGCATTTGAGTGTTCTTTGCTTTCCTTATGGCTTGATAAGCATTTGCTTGCCACAGAAAAAGGTAAAACTCTTGTCGAAAGTGAGAGCAACTAGAAAATATGACTTGAGAGTGTATAAGTTGTAACACTCCAAACCTGACCCGTAAAGAGGACCTAGGATTGGTGCGTCACTGCCTTTAAATCTTTTCCTTTAAAATTTGTACAGGCATGGTCTTCATGAAAATACAATTCAAATAAATATAAATTGTAAATCCTTTGTGAAATCAAAGTTAAATAGGGTTATACCTTTCCAAGGGAGATGAAAAACATAGAAGTGCTTAAGATCGAATTTGGCATAAAACTATATTTAACTACAACATCGTATACATATATATAATTAGACAAAAATTAATCATTCGAAGTAAATAATTCAATACTTTACAAAAACATAACCACTTCATTGAAGTTTCATTGAAATAATGACTTCATTGAAGTCATTAAATGACACCATCTTGACACCAGCCCCATGCAATGTATAACACAAAATACTTAAAAATCTCACTGAATATATATCATTTGGTGTAGTCTTTATAACATCCCGTTTTTCAGTGGTGTCAGAAATGATGGTTTTGGGACCACAAATTCGATATCTGGAGCTGTGTTTTATGGTTTATTCAATGTTTTATAGAGTTACATTAGGTCGCATAAGGTTTTAATGAAGAAATTTTAATGTTTACTTAGTTAATTTAAGAAAAAAGACTAAATTGGAAAAGATGCTAAAGTGACTTTTATTAGTTAAATGTGCCTAATGGCTAAGGAAAAATTAAATTAATAGACATGGTTAGTAATTAAACCTAAATGGTGGTTAATGGACAAGTATGGATGTGCTATGTTAATTATTTAGTAAATTTTAAGGGTAAAGTTGTAATTGAATTAATAAATGAAAGAAAACAAAAACAAAATTTGTGTCATCTTCCTCAATTGTTTTTGTCCTCCACCGAAACCACCATAGACAATTCCTTCAAGCTTCGGTCAACCCTAGTGCATTGCATATCAAGAACCGAACCAAAAAGTCAATAACCGAGGAAAGGGGAAAATTGTATAGTAGTCTCTGTGTTTAAACCAAAAGTGAATCATAGGTAAGTTCATAGTATTTCAATATTTAAATGTAAGTTGCTTGTGATTATTTATTGTTTTCTATTTAATAGTAGATAAATATGTGAAACTTCAATAGTTATATATATTTTGGAATGTGTAATTATGTACGTATGGAAATATATAAATGATGGTAGTATTTCGGGTGACTTTTCATTATGGGCATAATTATAATAAAATTACAACATGAGTACGAAAATGACGAAGTGCCTCTAAATAGATGAAAAAGTAATGAAATCATGTTTACTACCCGGTTGAACATAGTAATCGCGTAGGAACGATTGGCATGCCAATAGGGTTAGTATGCGCGCTTGTACGAGATTTGCACTTCAGTACCTCTGATCCCACATTTGTGCATTTGTTTGCACTTTGGTGCCTTTTCTTGCACATTTGTGCCTCTGTCTGCACTTCGGTGCCCCTGTTATACATCTATGATGCCTTTGGTGTGGTGTAGTTACCCGAGTATCCGGGTCGAGTTACTTAGTTTATCAGGCTAAATGTTCCTTGACCGCCTCCAGACGTACTAACGTCTAGAGTGTGAATACTGTAATAAAATATAGAAAGACAAGGTAGTATCCACAACTATACAAGTTGAGTTGTAATATAGTTTTACAACAAAGTAGGTGAGTACTCTGAGGATCATACTAAAGGGAGGCGAGTGCCGGATCAATTCTAACTTAAACACTAAAAGATCTAATTAATACTTTTAAATTAGTTATAGTACAAAAAATATGAAATAAAGGATTTTTGGGTTTTTATAATAATAGTAATAAAAACAAAATAATATAAAAAGATAAAATTCAAGAGATTAAAAAGGGAGAATAAATCAAATTTGATTATGGGTGATTAGTTGACTAGTCGCTACCCTAACAGGATATTATGATCTTCCACTAACATAACAGGTCAGCAAGAACTACGTATCTTCTGACCTCACAGTTTAGATTGGTTTGGGGTTAAGGTGTTCACGTATGGGCAATACCAATTTTGGGTTAATTCCCACCTTGATGACTTAGTCATTTCATGCTTACTAACAACTTTAACATGATGAGTATTTGACTTACCACTTTTGATCTCAAACATCTAAGTTTAGTATTTTGTAAAATATACAAGTATTAAGGGTTTCACCTATAGGAATCTATCAACAAATCATACAAGTACTTTGATTATTCGAGCAGAATACAAATAGTCGTTTATGCATATGTTTAGTATGATTTCTATTCATGTATAAGGATATTTAGGTCACATAGGACTTTTTGGCTTGTAACGTTCTGAGGCTTAGGACAGGTATGGAATTCAAAAATAGTAAGCATCAAAAGGGTTACAAACACAAAAATAGTTTGGCACATCGTATTGATCCCTATTCTTCCTCCTTAGCGACCTTTTCCCGCTCACCGCCTTATTTCTCCTTCTCTCACCTTCCTTGTCTCTCCATATATAGGAAATCATAGCATGATATACTAACTATGGCTAGCTTAAGAGTTTTTGTACACTCAGGAATGAGTTTTTTCTATTGTTTTGTGACTTTGTGACTTCTCTTTTTCAATACATCTCACTCAAGAATGCTTTTTGCTTTTCACAAACATTTTCTACTCATATCTCTTTTTGAGTTTTTCTTTTAGTTTGCACTTTTAGGCTAACTTATAGTTCCCATATCACACCAATCTTTCCTATTTCACTCTATTTTTACAAACACCACCGTGATGTACTTACTTAACCCTCAATACGGATGGCCAGACATCTATAGTTGTGCAGTGCAAGACCAAAGAAAAAAGGTAAACACAAATTAACATTTAAAGCTCGGTGGTTTGTAATGAGGTTCATCAAAAAGTGTCAATAAGCTCAAAGATCGGTACCAAAGGTGAAATATAAATATGACAACTTTTAGGCTCTGGATTTGTTCCAAACAATGCCTTTAGGTCATTGATAACTCTTGAAAAGAGTTATATTTCATGCCTTTAGACCTAGCTAATTGCTTGTACTTAGGTACATGTAGTTGTATTTTAGGACATTTCATTTGTATTTTTATCATTTCATTAGGAGCTTGGACTGTGTTTAAATATTAGATACTTTTAATCGCTTGTGGTGGAGTTTTTTGTGTGTTGGTGTGGCAAGAACAGGTTCTGGAATGAGGAAATAAATGAGTGAAGTTTTGTCAGCGCAAAGTGTAGACAATTTGCCAGCACGGATGCGGTGGCAATGCCGAGAAGTCCGAGTCAACATTTTTCGTGCAACAGTCCCAACTCAAATTATAACTTGTACCGGATAAAACCCCCTAAAAGAGGAGAAGATAATCACGAGCTATTAGCTACCCTAGCCTAATCTATCTATAAAAGCCGATGAAAGGAACCTTACAAATGGCAAACAAAAAAAGTGGCAGAGATTTTTAGGCATGAATAAGGGTTCAGCTACGCAAAGGAAAGGAAGTCGAACGCAGTCCTTCTTAGCCATCACAGGATGTTGTGCTGCCAAAGTGTGGACTAGGCAAGTAAAACCTATTTTCCAAAGTTATTTCATTATTTCCATTAGTGTTCCTTCAAAAGATTGAATTGAAGTAGTTGAACACAATGTCAGATAATATTTTGGTTTGGAATTTTATTTCCTAGCCCATGAGCTAAATCTGACAGGGTTGGGATTACTTTCGATAAACCCTTAAACTAATTTTATGGATGCAGTACATCTCTAATTTACTTTACTGTTTCATTTGATTGTTCTTATTTCTTATTTAAAATGCAAACGATCTCTAAACATAGAAGACTGTCCGCATACTTATAAATTGATTCTAATTTCGAAAGGGTTGGATTGGTTGGTTTAAAATTAAATGAAATGAGCAAGTATTCGATAGACACTTGTAGTCGAATCTAGACATAGAGTCAAGATCATACAGAAGGAGCCCATGCAAGATAGATAAAAAGCTTATAGACACGGGCAAAGTAACTTGAGGTTTTGCTCTCGTGAGAGGTAGGTCATTTTAGAACTCTTCTGTGCATTAAAGTAAATACAATTTTGCCATGGAATTATTGAAAATAAGGGTTGATTCCAGGTAATGTCGACCTTTCGAATCAACATCACTCTATCATTATTCTTTTTCTAAGTAACTTTGCCACAACATATTTAGTTGTTTATTTCTTTGTTTACATTCTATTTGGATAATCACTCTCATTATTGCCATTACATTTCTGCTCTCAGTTTTCCCATAGCATTTTTAATTATTCATCAATTTCATCTATCACATACATCATCATTCCTTTGGATAATCACTGCATACTTACCTTAGTTTACCATAACATCTTATTCGTCAGTCTTGCCATAACATTAACCAGATTACAATAACTTGACCAATTTTGTGCCTTAATCTGATTCTTGTGGGAACGATACTCACTCATCACTTTATTAGTTGAACTGAGGTGTATACTTGCAAAATTCGCACATCATTTTACACGTAACAAGTTTTTGGCACCGATGCCGGGGATCAACAATTTAGTGAAATTTGGTTTGGTTATTTTACTTAGTAGTTTTATTTAACGTAGTGCATTTATTTTTTATAGGTTTGCCATCAGTGCATGAGAAAAGGCATTCCTGCTAACATAGAATACCTTTTTGATCCAGTGATAGACAGAACCTTACAGAGAAAGAGGAAAGAATTCAGAAAAATGGCTGGAAACAGGAATGATCTTAATGGTTATCCAAATGATCGCAATGAAAATCCTTCAATTGGACATGTGGTGGATGATCGAGATAGGCCAATTAGAGAGCTTGTCTTCCCAATGCTGGATGATCTAAATCCAGGGATAGTTAGACCAAATATACAAGCTTAGCAATTCGAGTTTAAACTGGTAATGTTCCAGATGTTACAAACCGTAGGATAGTTTAGTGGACTCCCCACTGAGGACCTACGATTACATTTAAGACTTTCTAGAAGTATGTGATTCATTCAAACAGCCGGGTGTTCCAGAAGACTCCTTGAGACTTAAGCTATTCTCGTATTCTTTAAGAGATCGTGCAAGAGCATGGCTAAATGCTTTGCCATTGGGATAGTTGCATCATGAAATGATCTTTGCCTAAGGTTCTTGCTACGGTATAACTGGCCTACTATGAATGCCAAGTTGAGAAATAACATCATATCTTTTCAGCAATCAGAGGATGAAACACTATATGAAGCTTAGGAACGATTTAAAGAGTTAATTCAGAAATGTCTGGTGCATGGATTCCAACACTGGACTTAAATGGAAATGTTTTACAACGGGTTGAATGCGCACACAAGGATGGTAGTTGATGCGTCTGCCAACGGTACTTTGTTGGATAAAACTTATAATGAAGCATATGAGATTTTGGAAAAGATTGCCAACAATGATTATCAGTATCCGACCACGAGAGTTGGGACAGGTAAGAGAGCTGCTGGTACCATAGAGCTTGCTGCAATCACTTCGTTAACGACTCAGGTATCTTCTCTAGCTAATATGATTAAAACTATGAAAAATCCAACTATAGTCCATGAGAAGAAATCAAAAGAGTTGTCATGTGTTTTTTGAGGGGAAAATCATGTCTTTGACGGATGCCCATCAAACCCAGCGTCAGTATACTACATGGATAATTCCAATCAAAATAGCAATCAATATTCCAACACTTACAATTCAGGGTGGAAGCATCATCTGAATTTTAGTTGGAGTAATCAAGGTGCGAGGAATTTTAACCATGCTGCAAGACAGAATACCAAAAATGTACCGCCTGGTTACGTGCAACCTATGCCGAGGCAAGATATTCAATACGATCAAGCATGATCTTCTACTTCAATAGAAGTTTTTTTAAAGGAATATGTGGCCAAGAATGATGTTGTAATCTAGAGTCAGGCTGTATCTTTAAGAGCTATTGAGAATCAAGTAGGGAAAATAGTGAATGCTTTAAATTCGAGGCCGCAAGGAGCATTGACAAGCCATACCGAGAATTGGAGAGCACAAAGGAAGAGCATTGCAAAATGATCACTTTCAGAAGTGGAACTCAGTTGAATGATGTTGTTCAAGATGCCACGGTAGGAGAGGATAACTCGAATAACAACCATGTGAAGATCCCAGAGCCATCTGAAAAACATACTGTACTTGAAAAAGGTAAGCGAAATAATGTTGTGGCAAAACCAGATCAGGCTGCCAAGAAAAATTCCATAGCAAAATAATATCAGCAACCTGAAGGATGACCACCTCTACGTTTTCCTCAAAGATTCCAAAAATTCCAAGCAGAATATTCAGTTCAAAAGATTTTTGGAGGTTTTGAAGCAACTCCATATCAACATACCTCTGGTTAAACCTTTGGAGAAAATGCCCAACTACGTGAAATTTATGAAAGATATATTGTCAAAGAAGTGTAGATTGGGAGAATTTGAAACTGTTGCTCTCATTGAAGGGTGCACAACAATGTTGATGAATAAATTACCTCCAAAGTTGAAGGACCCATAGAGTTTCACTATCCAATGTTTAATTGGAAATCATTATATTGGTAAAGCGTTATGTGATTTAGGAGCAAGTATAAATCTAATGCCTATGTCTATTTTCAGGAAGATAGGAATTGGGAAGGCAAGATAAGTTTATTGAAGCTAGCTAATCGGTCTTACGCACATTCGGAAGGTAAAATTGAAGACGTGCTGGTAAGAGTAGATAAGTTTATTTTTCTAGTCGATTTCATTATTTTAGAATGTGAAGCTAACAAAGATCTATAGATTATTCTTGGAAGACCTTTTCTTGCTACTGGCAGAACTTTAATTGATGTGCATAAAGGTGAATTGACCATGAGGATGAATGATTAGTAGATCACATTTAATGTATTTAATGCCCTGAAATGTGTAGATGAGAATGAATAATGCCGAGCCATTGACGTGATAGAAATAGCAGTGGAGGAAGAATTCATGAGACTTTACCACAACAATTTTGATAGTGATGAAGATTCATTTGAGTGGAAACCTTTGTGCACTTTTTTTGGAGCAAAATAGACCTTTCAATTTTGATGAACAATGCTTGGTAGCTCATATATATCCACATAGAGCTGTTGATGTCAAGGACGTGGAAATGGAGGACACATTTAAAGTTAATGAACAATGCTTGAAGCACTAGTGGGATGCTCATGTAGAGCGAGACAAACAATCCATTGATCTTCGAGATGTTTAACTTCAACATCTTGAAAATTCTTTTTTTTTATTTCATCTTTTTGATTTAAATTTCTTTTAGTTATTTCATTTCCTTTGATTAATAAATTGCATGAGGGGACGGGGTCAGTGACGTAGAGCTCATTGAGACGAATCCTACTAATGAAGAGAATGCACCTAAAGCACTGGAGGAAGAGCTAGAGAAAACAGAGTCTGTTAGCATTGAGACTGACTGTGAGGACGAAGAGGAAGCCGAGGTACAAGGTTGCTGCTTGTAAATCAACTCGTCAGACAGAATGAAGTATCTATAATGTAGTCCAAGCAAGGAAAGTTTTATTTTTCTTTCATACATATTGCATTACATATATTTTTCCATGACATTGTCTGTATATGGATAGTTTGCATATATCTATACATGCATTGAGGACAATGCATCCCTTAGGTTTGGGGGTGTGTTATGCATTTAGGTTGCATTACGTATCTAGTATGTATGTTCATCCTAGTATAGTTAAGTTGTTTTCCAATGCCATGTAATTATTATATACTATTTTATCTACGAGAAGTTCAATCTTTACTTGTGATGTTTGATGATGAGTTTATATTTTTCAATACATCTAGAACATGTGATTGTGGTTGAGGCGAGTTTAGCTTAGGTTAGATTGCGTGAAAATTAATTCTTAAAAATGAGATGTCCTATACTCAGCTTTCTTTTTCTTTTTTTGATTATAGCGAGTTTTTTTTTCTGAACTTAGGGTTTTTGAAGCCAAACTCAGTCATTTTGCCACAACATTACTTAAATAAAGGACAGTAGGCACTCTAATGCTTAGAATTGCCGAGTAAGTCAGCACCATTTTGTTTGCTCCATTGTGCTGTTGACCAGAAAGGTGAGTCCAAGTAAGAGTGTGTAATAAAGAAAGAGGACACTCCACTGTAGCAATAGGTTGAGTAGCTAAGGAGGTAGTTGTTTGCTCCATCCATCTTTTTAGTTAAAAGACTTAGCTTTAAGTGTAACACCTTATACCCGGCCTGGTCGCCAAGCCCAGCTACGAGATGCCACACCACTGTCTCGTCTCAGGTACATCGAATAGGAAATTTGATTTAAGCAAACCAATCATCTTTTGTTAACCTGTATAAGTTTTAGGCCATCCAAATAGTTAATTAACATCGTTACATGCAAAAACATTCGTTAATCAGTCATACATATAGTTAGAAACATGCATAAAGGCCATTTAACAAAAATTCAGAAAAATGTCCATAGGTATCGATACTGACATTAAGATATCGATATTTTATTTAAGTGGTTTCGATACCACTTGGAAAAACAATACCAAATGAGCCTACTGTTTCTTGACAAAAATCCCAATTGTCAAAAATTATCGGTACTAGCTAAAAATTATCAATACTTTAGTCTCGAGTATCGATACTTGAGATAAGGTATCGATACCAAATCCCTAATATGTTTTCTTGTATATTAAGAATCCCGAATATTGATACATCTGCCCTTGGACGTCAAGATGTAGCATACATATGCAATGAACTCATTCCAAATCAGATTCTAAGTATCATGCATCGCTTACTTCGATAAATAATCATCCTACGATTAAATTTATCAGTTCAAATCATCTAAACGAGTCCAAACAAGATACATCAAGCCATCATTAAAGTTCATGAACATAAGACAACATATAAACTTGCAAATTTCCAAAAATGAAATAATAAGGTCGGTAAATAACCCAAACCATGAATTACTCAAAAACATGTCATTATGCAACACAACCAATAAATTACTCACAAGCACCTCATGCTTAAGTCTAGCATCATATAGTAATAATTCATGCATCACCTGATAGGTAATTACCATAACACATATATACTCATTCAAGCATAGAACACATTCCACACAATTACATAAAATATGATAAATTGGGATAAGATGACACTTGCGTTATAAAACATATAGTGAGCTCTATCATCACACTTCAAATACATGGATCTCTATTACACCTCATAGACTCATAGAGTCAAATATGTCCCAAAAGTGAAGCATTTAGCTAACACTCTTGATACGAGTCACAAAGGCCCAATTCAAGCTCAAGAACGTGATGGGTTCAAACTACCACAAGGCCCA
>JABEZY010274807.1:0-26472 GCA_013467495.1 Gossypium gossypioides
TGTTAAAGTTACCAACTTAATAAAATAATGGTCTAGCAACCGTTTTTAATTCTCTCTGAAAAGTTCAAGACAAAGTGGTTGTTCGTTTTTGACGGGATGGACTACATAGAAGCTAGGATGTTTTCGTTGTGGCTTGGAATTGACATCGAATCAACAACATCCTTTCAACATTTTTAGTAAAGAAGGTACATTTTCAATCGTTTTTCAACCCGATTCATTCCTCGTACATGGATCCTTGGCTGTGGATAATTGGAATAATATTTCCGCTGCACCACGGGGCGTACCAGCGGTTCCAACAGTATTAACACTAAGGGATATTATGCATAAAACAAATAGAATAACATATTTAAGTTATGGTTTTCACTTGTAAGTCATCGCTAGTTGAAGTATTGTACAATGGTTGTAAATATGTACAATACATCTAGTTGTATGTTAGTTGAGACAATATTCTTAAATAAGATGTAGATGTTGAAAATTAGTACGTTTCGTTTTTTAGTAAGTTTGTAAATAGTAATGTAACACCCAAGATACAGGTCTGGTGAATTGGATCGGGTTGAGGGTGTTACAAGGTCAGCCATCAGTTATTTGATTTTTACTTCCTTATGTTTCAAATGTGGTCCTTCCTATCTCTCAACGAATTGACCGTTTTAGGTAAGTCCTGTTGGGTCTGGTGCCCTAAGTCTAGTATTTTCGTCTAAGTACACTTGTAATTTTTTTGAATAGATTGGTTAATAAAATAATTCATAAATTAAATTAATATACTTTGTATTATTTTCCTCAAATGGTTTTTTCATGTAAAGTAAAATAGAAGAAAATGTTACTAACTAGTTGTTTAAATGTTTACTAATACTAAGCAGTATTACATGATCGGATTGTAGTAGAGAAAGACAACTTGTATCAGTAGACGAATCTAAAAATGTCTTTAGTAATTGGAAATGAGCAAACCGATTGAAAGACTAAAACGTTGTCTATCAAGTCCAATTTGGAAATGGCTTGTCTTAGGCATCGGAGCGGATGACTCCTAGAAGATAGAGACATAGATGTGACTCACTAGACTGACAGTAAATCAGATAAGACCCAAGTAGAATAGATCCTAAATCCATTTATGGATTTATTTACTTGTGACATTCATAGTGTGACATACCTAAATCCTGAGTGGATGGCGGACTATGTATCCGTGACTTGTACACTTTGATGTAAGTAAAAGCCTCAGTTCAAATAGATAAGGAATCGAAAGTTAGTGCGTTGGGTGTACGACTTCTATAGTATGTAGCATTATTCACAACAGTGGAATTCATAACCAAAACATGGGCAAATGATATCCTCTCATTGGCATTACATGGTTGTTTAAAAGTAAACTTGGCCACGGGTCATCCGTCTTTGTGATGGATGACTTGATCACTATTTGATAGTGATTGATTTTTCATGAAGGAAGATGTAATGGTTACCATGAGATAAAATAAGATTATATTGGAAGAATGAATATTATCCCAAAGAGATCAATAATATCTTATGAGGGTAACACATTTATGACAAGGTCATTGGATGAGCACTGAGTAGTTGCTTTCGTAATGGTATGTCGTTAGGGAGAGCTCAATCACGATACTATAGTGGAATGAATTTGTAACTAAATGAGTTTATAATTAATAGGTAAAAATTCATAACTTAATTATAAATCATTTGAGCCCTTATTACATATGTCCAGTCGGTTCTTCTACTAGCTTATTGAAACCATAAATGGATTGCGAGTTTTAATATAAATGAATAGAATGAATAGGAAAAGAGAAATGGAAAATATTCAGTAATGATTATGGTTTTTTTTCAAAAATGGAAAAATAGAATCATTTGGAAATGAATGTAGATTTCCAAAAATGGAAATGGAAATGGAAATGGAAATGATCCATTTACAATTCTATATGGATTACTTAAAAATTATCGGAAGAATGAATTTATGTTTTTGAGCTGTTTTGAAGCCTAAAAATGAAAATAAATCATTTGATCATAGTGAACATGTTATGTTATGAAATATTAAACATATTTTCTCAAAATTTTACCAGGGTAAAATTTTCAAAAAAAATTTCGAGGGTAAAATCATAAAAATTTACCGAGGGTAAAATCATCAAAATTTTATTGGGGTTAAAATAGGGATGAGAAAATTTTTTAATATAAAATATTAAAGTTCATTTTGGAAAATAGAAAAAACATGTATTTAGTTAGATTAAATTATAAAGTGCTTGGTTAAAAGTTCAGAAAGCACATATAATTGGGCCCAATACAATGAGAGGCCCGAATCCCCATTATAATACATATGAGGGGAAACACACTCTATTAGCCCCCTCCTAGTTGCACTAGGAAGTTTTTTTTATTTGAAATAAACCTACACAATTCAACAAGGGTTCTATCCTTTCTCCCTATAAATAGATAGCACCGATAAAGCTATTTACACAACTTTGAGAGATTGTTACTCTACTGAAAAATAGAAAGAATTTATTCTCAACTATCAAATATATTTTTCTAGAATAACAAATCTATCGATTTCTATTAAAGAAGAAAGAATTTTAGTTTTCACCCCAAATAAAATAGAGAACTTTTTCTAGTTCTATGTTTTGATTCAATTGGTTCGAGTCGACACTCGAAGTAGTTCATGTACGAGAATAGCAAAGAAGATTGTTTGGTTGAAAGCCAAAAAAAATCAATGATCCGCTAATATGAAAACACAGATACGATTTCGGTCTAAGGTTTATTGCTATAAATATCACAAATTGGGTTGGTTTTCAAAATTTTAATTTTCTTCTGTGCAAGAAAACCGTTTTCAAATCAGATTTTTTCCTACAATTGGTATTAGACCCTGGTTGTGCTATATTTATAGTGTAAACCGAGACTGAATCTCTCTCTTCATCTTATTTTATTAATATTTGATAAGATGTAACATTCTTGTAATTATTCGCATGTTTAGGGGAATGTATGTGAAATTATATATTTGTTATATAATAGTTATTGTTGCCAAGATTATGGTTCTTAAAAAATATACCGTGGATTATCATCTCCATGTAGGATTACTTTTTTACATATAGAATTCTTGTGAGCCGAAAAAGGACATAAGACATAAATGTAATTTTTCCCAAAAGGAGTCCATTACGAGGAGCGATGGCGATGGCGGTTGAAGACATAAAGGATGCTTGTGGTGAAAAAATTTGTAATTTTTGGGTTTTCATTTATTTCCTAGAAATATAACCATTGATGTGATGCCCTCAACCTAACCCGATTCTCCGAGTCCGGATCTTGGGTGTTGTTACACAATTTACTTAACAAATTTTTGCAAATAACTTTCTTAAACTTTTAACTCAAGACATTTTCCAAAACTTATCAAAAACCATTATCATTAAAGAAACAAGTAAATATATTTAAACATAATACATCATCTCTATAATAATCTATTACAATATATAAGTTTAATAAAATAGACTCGTATGGCGAAATCCTACAATATGCCACTTGACTAAACAAGTCCACTGTATGCATAGTTTCCCTTTCGCGCTTCTTTGGCGTGCTCCTGGGTTATCGTTTCTAGTGAACACACTTAAATAAAAATACATGAAAAATAAACATAACACTAGTAAGTTCAAAGGAGCATAGTGAAATTGGTCACAACGTACCTTCTTAACTTATCATGATGAATTTCTCATCTTGAGTACTCGGATTTCCTCATATCTATCTTTGATAGATACCTTCACATTGTTAATTATTTGATCGTGTACTTATACGGCATTTATGATTCTTAACGTATCATCATTCATCTAACTGCTTGGCTATCCTTGGATCTTAACAAACAATACAACCTTTTTTCTTTTCCCTTCATACAATTTCGAACAGTTACTCTAAACAGTTAATTGTAGACATTATTCTTGGCAGACAACACTTACTATTCATACTTTTGGCGTATTCCTATATTGATCTTATAATCTGACTCAACCCAAAACATACTCATACTAATGAGAAACATTTCAGATCATTCATAATAATTCTACATGTCTCTATTACATCACACAAGTCCTCCAAGATAACGAACAACTCCTATTCCCTCAAGTCTCAGAACAAGACATGATATTATTCACATATAATAAATACTAGATAACTCAGATTTCCACCTTAATAGCACATATATGTAACAGCCTGTTTTTAGTGGTGTCGAAAATAATGGTTTTGGGACCACAATTCCAATAAGTGAGTTAGTATTTTAATTTTTATTAAATGTTTATATGGTTATATTAGGGTCGTATTAAATTTTCATTAAGAAATTTTGAGGTTTGGATAGTTAATTAGGTAAAAGGACTAAACTGTAAAATATGTAAAAGTTTGTTTTATTAGTTAAATGGATTAAATGGATTTGGAAATGTAAATTAATGGGCTCAGTTGGTAAATATGCCATGTATAATTTTAGTGGAGAATATTGGACAAGGTTGTGTTAAAGTTTAAACTAATTAAGTAAAGATAATTTAGTAATTAATCAAATAAATGTTAAAACAAATAACAAATGCTATCATATTTCTTTTGTTTTCACCTTGTTCAATCGAAACCTCCATGAAGGATAAGTTTGAAGTTCGTTTAAGGTTTAATCAATTGTATGGTATGATTTTGTAGCTTGTTTTTAATAATTTTTATGTTTTTGAGCTCGTTTTAGTTTAGTCTAGTTAGCCCGGAGGTTAATTTGAAAAATTGTTAAGGGTTGAGGGACTTACCATGAATGAATTTGATGTGTTTGCGAAGTTGATTAATAGAATATTAACTTTTATTGTTGAATAAGCTTCTTTTGTTAAGAGATTTTTAGTGATTTTGAGTATTACAGATTAAATTATTGAAACTGTAAAATTCGTTGGTATTAATGTGAAATCTTGGTAAAAATGGGCTGTATGGAACCTCTAGTAAAATCGGTTAGCATGGTTAAGGTTAAAAATAGGGTTAAATTGTGAGTTTTGGGTTTAGGGACTAAATGGCACAAAAGTTTAAATGTTAAGGGTAATTTTGTAATTTTACATTAAAGTGGATTGTAAGCTAGAATAAATGATATTAAGTTATTTGAATGATTTAATTGAATGAAGTTATTATTTATATCAAGAAAAGAATCAACCGGACTTGAATCGTGGAAAAACTAATGTCTTGGTTTAGTCATAGACTTTCTTTTATAAATCGTTTGGTTAAGGTAAGTTCGTATGAGTTATAAACTAATTTACTATTGTTTGGATTGAATATTAGTTAATGTTATGTTGAATATAACTTACTTTCATAATATTACAATGTTTTGGATATTTGATGATTTAATTGTCCTATTTAAACCTTGAGAATGCTTAGGATACAAATGACATGTCATTAGAGATTATATGGTTTCGGGTGCTAGGCCTGGATGTCCTACCAATGGCTGAGGTCCTGCATTTGTTGCGAATTCTCAACAGCTTATGTGAGCAGCATCATATAGCTAACATCTCGACCTACAGCTCATGTGAGCAAACCCATTTCACAACTCGTGTGAGCATTATTGAAAAGGTTATAGTTACATGAAAAGGAACACTTTGTGTGAGCATTCCTGAGTATTCGATGTTATTCTATATGGTTCAACGGGTAAGCAAAAGTTAATGGAAAGACATGTATAAAAACTTATTGTTGCTAATGATCATGTGAAATGGAATGATGAATATGTGTAAATGAATTGAAGAGGAAGAAAATTTATCATGTGATGAAAGATAGATGTATGGAATTCATTTCATAATGTATGTTATGTTTCATAGATGTTATGATTTTAAGTTATCTACTAACTATATGGATTGTGGTGAATAGGAAAGCATAATGTCTAAATAATTTAATTAGGATGGTTGAATGATTTATCATTTGATGTTTGGTAAGTTTGAGTTTCTCTTGTACGATCTTACTAAGCATCAGTGCTTACGTAGTCGTTTTTCCTCTGTTTTTTAGATCATCGATTGGAATATTACTGGAGCCTTACCACACTATCTGTCGATCACTTTGGTAGTTTTGGTTTTTTTTTTTGGCTAAGGTTATAAATGTCATGTATGCCGGCTTATATGTAATAGGTGTTTTGAATATGCTATTTGATCAACTTGAGATGGTTTTGTTTTTATGTACATGTTTGTTTGGTCTTGTAATGCTTTGGCAAGTTTGTGTCTTTTGATCCCTTTTAAGTGTATTTTAAATATATGGCTAGTGACTTATTCCTATATGATTGAAATGGTTAAATGATGTGTGGATATGGTAATGTATGTTTAGGGTATAATGTGATTTTGAATGAAATCAATTGGTGTGAATTGTGGTGGTGCCTTTGAATGGCATATTGGTTAGAACTTATAGGTGGATTGTTTTAGTATGTTTTGAGTGTGTTTGGAGAGTGTTTTGATCATAAGAATGAATGTGTAAATGGTGTGTCTTGGTGTGCAAGAATTGCTTTTATGATGGCTTATTTTAGGGGCTAAACTTGGAGCACATAGCCTGGGACACGGGCTATCACATGGCCGTGTGCCACACACGGTCACCTCACACAGCCATGTGTCATCATTATTTTAGGTTTAGCTTATACACGGTTTGAGACACAGTCTATAACACAACCGTGTGTCTAAAAACAGTTTATGGCACGGTCTAGCACATGCCCTGCGACACTATCGTATTTTGAAAAATTAATTTTAAAGATTTCGAATAATTATTAGTGAAAATAATCAATTTGGGTTGGAAAAGAATTTTAAAATAATTTTTATTGGGGGTAGTTTGAGTACAATTTAAATATTAATTAAATATAATTCAATTGTAAAAGAAAAGAGAAATTTTAGAGTATTTATATGGCAAATAAACCTTAAAATTTGGAATTTTGGAGGGAAAGGATTATATGGTAAAGTAAGGGAAATGTGGGAGTGACCATTAGGCAAATTTCCCAATTTTTAAATTTCTGGTGGGTGGAGTTTTTAAACTAATGTATCTAGCCCACTTTTCACACATTTTACATCAGATTAGAGAGCTTTAAAATTTGATTTCTTTGCATGATTTTAAATATCTATCATCAGAGAATAGATCCAACCAATTTCCTTCTCAAAATACTCTCTCAATTCACTCGAAATTACTGTCAAAAGTAGCCAAAAATATTTTGAAATTTCTCAAGTTTCTTGAATCAAGATTTCCAATCAACGAATTTAGAACGAATCAAAAGTAATCTTCAACCCTAAACTTGTTTTAATGATGATTAAAAACATTTTTACATGATTTGAGAGTCAATTAAAGGATTTTTATCATTTTCATCTTCTTCCAAAAACACATGGTTCTTTAATGGTAGATCTTGAATTGTGAGAGGAAATCCACAAATCAATGGATGTTCTAACTCAAAATGGATCTATTAAAATGTTTTTGATCTTATTTATCAAGATCAAACATGATTTGTAAGGTAATTTAAAGAAATTCGAATTTCATCATCTCCATGAACCGATTTTCCAGAATTTTGTGAAATTGATTTATAGATGAAATTGATGCTTAGTATAAATGTATTTGGTCTAGTATTGATGATTGAAAGTGTTTAGGAGGGCTGGAGATATCAATTTTGTGAGGAATCGAGTTTTTGACTTGATGTTACAAATCTAGTAAGGTATATTTGTGAGAGGATTTCGATTAGCATAGTTAATTAAAATTCATTTTTATTATAGCATTGGAAATTTAGTAATGTATACTTTATCCCTGTTGAAGCTTTGAATCTTGAAGAGAACTGAGCTAATCGAAATTGAAGCTTGTATTTGTTTGTGGTAGAATAAATTGTGTGGTGAGTGTTTCTAAGGGCTATTTGGTGAATTGACCCTCATTTATGTTTAATTAGTAGCTTAATTAATGATTTAAATTGATTAATTATGCTTGAATGACTGATTTTTGCAAGATTGATATTATATGTACAATAGTTGAATTTTTATTGAATAATGGTAAGTAAGCATTTAGGTGGTTTTGTGCAATTTAATTAGGCTAATTATATTGACGATTAAAGCATGTTTACTGGAGTTTTGATCATGATATATTGGTGGTACAATTGGTATTTGAACATTGGAAAATGAAAAATGAAAGGCTTGATTTAATTGGATGTTAAATGGCTATGTTACACGTTACACATAAGCATTTTGTTACATTAAATTGAGCACAATAATGACTGATTTATATGCTATGTTTGAACGAATATATTGGAAACATGCATGGTGGATCCATTGGATATAGTTGACATGCCATAGGATTTGTGAGTACTAGCCTTTATTTGTGACATTGTGAGCATATGGCTCTAGGTGGACTAATTTGTTTGGAGTAGATAAGGGAGTATTGAGCATGAGTCTCCACTCATTGGGTTATTTGCGGCGCTATATGGGAGTGTGTGCTTCAGCCCACTCAACTAGTGGACTGCATTTGATATTTGTGGGAGTTCGGTGATCCGTTTAACCGATATATGATCACCCAATTAAGCCATGAGAAGTGTATGCCAATTTATTTATGTGTGATTATTGTTATATCATTTGATGTTTGTAAGCCATGAATAGTTGATTCTTGATATTGATAAAGCATATGGAAATTAAATTGACATGTTTCATTATTATGGCTGATAATTGGTGATGGATGGGATGTGATTTAAGCATGATTTGGATGTTGATTTACTAGTTATTTTTATTAGCATTCACTAAGATTTTTAAAGCTCACACCCTCACAATTCGTGCAGATAATTTTCGGGCTTGAGGAGCCAAGCAAGAGAGTTCCAAGAGATAGTTTAGAGACTGTAATAGCGCACTGTGGAACTCTCGGGATTTAGTTTAATTTTGGTTGTAATTAGACTTTGGACATTGGACATTTTATTTTGGATGGTTTTATAATAATTTTGAGGCATGTTTGAGTTTAATTATTGAATGATTTAGGGTGTATTGTTGCTTGATAACACATTGATTTATAACTTGGTGTGTGAAGCATGAAATTTATACTAACGATTGTTTAAATGAAGCTGTCGTGGAGTGATTTACTAGCGACTTACTAATAATCAAATCCTATGTTACGAAAAATCATAAAATATATTAATGAGAGAAATAAAATAATTAGATTAAATAAACAAGACAAATAAAGAAACGACTAAACAAATAAAACCAATTAGGAACATTAACTCATTTTAGGGTTTGGAATTAACTTTGGAGTAGGGTTTTAGAGTGGATTAGTTACCAATTAACCAATTATTGTCTCCCAGCCTCTAACTAATTAACCGATTGGTTGATACTCGCTTATCTTTTGATCTCACTTTCTAAACCAGGATAACTACAATTTACTCGGTTTGACTTATCTCTCGATCTCATCTCACCTATGATTACTTTCTAGGTTTTTCAAGCTTAGGGTTTAAGAATGCATAATATATACAAATTAATTCTCTCGAGAAACCCTAAATCCTCTATTAATCACGTCACCATCCACTCGTTAACCTCCCCTAAGGAATTTGGCCACTCATGTTTTTCCTAATCTTAATCTTAATTGAAATAAACATGTAAAAAACACGAATAAATCAAAGAGAGGTGACAACTAGATACTTTGGAAACCTAATGCTCAGTGCTAAGAGGAGGTCTCGATGGTGATTGTCTTCTTGGCTTCTCCCCAAGAAACAACGACAAGGACATGCTTAGCATGTATAGTGTCATTTTTGCACCAATTGATGTTGTATCCATTGGGATTTAAAATGATCTTTTGAAGAGTCTCTTCCGGTTGCGAGGCACTAATAGAAGTCCCTCGTAAGGTTGGATTATGGGGAAATTGAATAACCCATAATATAATCTAATTTTGTCATTTGGCCAAAGTCAATCAAATTTTATTAGGGAAGGTATCCTCAAGCTTTGAGAGATTCATGTAGGATCGAAAGGTTAGAAGTGATATTTTTTTTCGACTAAACGGTAGCCTTCTGTTAAAGGAAAGATTGAACCATTCTACAAGAATTGTGGCATAAAGGAAAAAGGAATTTGAAACAGGGGATGAAAAAAGGGAAAAAGGATTTAATGAAAGAAAGATTTCTGGCATGTCTAATTTATAGGAAAAATCAACCATGCACGAGAAGCTAGATCGGTGGAAACCATTTGATTACTCAAAATAAGGTAATGACAATTGATGTAGGAAATAAATGCTGGAACAACATCAATAAATGCGGAAGAACATGCATGGTAAGTTAGAATGACAACTTACATTCGCCAATACGAGCTTAACAGTTGTCCAAAAGAAATTACAAAGATTCACACTTAAGTGTTTGACTACCAAAAAAATTTAAAATTAATTTTTGTCCTTAAAAGCAAGTAAATGACGATTTCCAAGGAGATTTTTGAGGGATATGCCAGTAAAAGGAGGCCTTCGGAACCTAGTAAGAAAGTTGAATTGTTTTTGAAGAGTGGTGGCTACAAACAACCATCTTGCTCTGGCAATAGAACTTTGAGAAGGATGAGAAATTTCAAGGACAAAATTTCCTAAGTGGGGGAGAGTTGTAATACACCGCCTGACGAAACATTAGTGTCTAGATTCTATTTAAATAAATAAGGCAAATGATATAAGTTTCGAATAGGAATAGTGTTAGAACTTGACCAATTATAGGAACCCTTTTGAGCACACCTGTGATGCCTTGATGTTGGCGGACACTAGGTTAGAGCATAATGGTCAATAAGTGTGTTTGGTAAGGACAGGTTTGCTTGAAAGATTTGCCTAAAAGCTTTGATAGCACATTGAGTGGGAAAACTCCATTATAAACAAGGGAAATTATCTTTATAATGTGAGTTTACATCAGCAGTGTGGAGTAACCCATAAGGTTGGCTTTGAGCCAGTCAAGATGGGAGGAACAATAGTCAGGAACCAACTAAAAGAGAATCGAGATAGCTAAATACCAAAGGTAGGTACTTGATTAGATTTGAAAATTGTAGATTTTGATAAGACCACCCAATGACTGATGTGACGTTTAACAAGTTTCAGTAAAGACTTGGGTTGAGTTAAGTGTTGAAGATAGGGTAAGGAGAAAATATCTTCTCTCTTCCTTTTCTTAAGATAATAGGACTAGAAGAAAGGTGAGGTATTTCTCTAAGCTAAGTTTGAGACCACGTTGTTTGAACCAGATTCCCTTAAAAGTAGGGAGATGCCTGATAATTGGGCGAGCTCTGAATTTAATAAGTAAACTAAGTATTACTTCAACGGGTGAAGTGTGTCTACCCCACTGATACTTTTGGTGTGTTAAGTGGGTACGTAACCAATATTGGACTAAGGCAAGAAATTGCCTTAGAAAGGAATAAATCAATAGGAAAAAGAAGTCTAGTAATTTATTAAGGAAACTTTGATAATAGGGTCGTCACCAAAAAGGCATGATGCGCTAAGTGTGATTAATTAAGATACCAACTACGCTCTAACATAAAGACTAAGAAAAAATGATGGATTGAGGCCTAAAGGTATGTTATGTAAATATACATATTCCCGTACACGTCTCATTATAGCTGTCAGGCAATCATGAGGTGGTTTGTAAGGATTGAGACACATGTCAAATATCCATAAGGACAAAGTTAAAGTATTAAGGTAACCCAGGTAAGAAATGGGGGACCTTTCTCCTTCTTCTTGAAGAAATAATCTCTGTTTATAAAAAAATGGGGAGAAACGAAGAGAATTCCTCTCATCCTTCAAGCTGAGTTGAAAATATGAATCTAGGCTCTAAGATGCCTCTTGTTAAGGAAAGATTTACAACCTTACATACTAAGCTATTAAGAAGCAGATTGGTTTAGCTGGGTAAAGTAAGTATGGTAAAGTCTTATTTAGAGATTTTTTATGTTCAAAATGTAAGAAAATGGGTTAAGCGTACAGATCTTGATGAGTTCCCATGTTTTGTCAATTAGAGGTTGTCTATTTACTCGATAGAGGGCCAGATCTGGGGTTTTGAGCTGTTAAAGATGCAAGTTAAGTGAGTCTCTAATTCGACTCGTGCAAATGCATTATGCATGTAATAACCTTTTGTGAAAAATAAGTTAAGAAATGCATGATGTGATGATTCTGTAAGAAATGCATGTATGATGAACTTGCATGAATGATTCATATGAAATATGGATATGATCTCTGAGGATAATGTGTCTGAATGAGTAAAGCGTGTATATGTGTGTTTTGGTGACATGAACAAGTTTGTTCTGAAATATTTTTCCATGAGTAAGTCAGATGTGAACGAGTCTGTCAAGTATGAGTCTGCATCAAGTGTTTATGTCTATCTCTGAAGTCATCTAAAGGGGTCCGTCAGGACTAAAAACGCAAATCTCTGAAAGGAAAAGTCCATGGCACTCTGAAGATCATAAAGTGTAAGACCATGGCTGGGCAATTGCATCATATGAAATATGTAAAGGATGATTGGGTGAGTACCGACGTTGAGGGGCAAACCTCATGACTGTGAGTTTAGGCAAATCCCTATTGTCAAAAACACCAATTTTCGTATAAGTGAGCCTTTGTGGCTATCTGTGTGAAAAGAAACCCTTTGTGACGAGCTCTGTTAAAAGGAAGCCTTTGTGGCAATCTTTGTTAAAAGTAAGTCTTTATGGTGATCTCTGTTAAAAGGAAGCCTTTATGGCTATCTCTGTTAAAAGAATGTCTTTGTGGCTATTTCAGTTAAATGAATGCCTTGTGGCAAAATCTGTTAAAAGGATGCCTTGTGGCATGAATTTGAAAGGAAAGTCTCTAGGCTAACTTTGGAAAGAAACGCCTTTGTGGCAGAATCTGAAGAACGGATCTCATGATGACCATATGAAGACAAAGCCTTTGGTCGGACATTAAATGAATGGCGAACTCTATATAGTTACAAGTGATCAATAGAAAGGCTAGTGTGCACCAGAGTACTTGGCGAGGCAAAGATGTGATCTAAAAGTAAGTACAGATAATGCACTTAAGTAAGAAAGATATGGGAAAATTCTTATATAACGAAGATAATGATAAAACTAATGAGTATGGAATAAGTTATTAAGTTTGATAATAAGGTAATTGAACAGGTTAAGTATTATGTAAAGGTAAGATTTAAGAAATGATATAGAAAGTAATGATATGTTAAGTATAGTACGTACAAGAGATGGAAAATGGTTTTGAAGAAAAAAGATGGCAATCTTAGTATTGTACCCACCAAAAAAGGTAGAAAGGTCAGGAAATACTCTAAGGATGTGCAAAACAACATGTGCAATGTAGAATGAATGAAAAAGGTATCTTAAGGTTTAGCTCGCTAAGTTCTTAAGAACATACAAAAGTTGTTTATGTTTTTAGGCCTGTAAAGGAATGTACAGCGAGACGATGCGAAGCAAGTGGCGCGCTAGGCTTTTATGCATATAGAGTAAAACAAGTGGTGTGTCAAAGTCTGCTCTAAAGTTCATTAAGTAGTATTCCAAAGTATATCTAGTAGTCTAAAAGATAAATTAGGAAAGTCTGAAATCTTATTGTGCCAAAGTGATAACCATATATTGCATTTTTACAAGAAATTTTGTGGTAGCCATAGATAGTCATTTGTACATAGGCGAAATGTAAATGTAGCCATACAATGTACACCATAAAAAACTCTGTTATACAAAGATAGACATTTATATCAATGAATGAAAAGGAAAATTTCAAACACCTATATGTAAATTTTGCATGCCGATTCTGAAGAAAGTCCTTGTCCATGGCACATTCTGGAAAAGGCGGATGAGCCACATTTATTGACTAGGGTTTCTGCGTGTCCCAGGGTGATGATGGTCAAACCTCACGCAATTGTGAGTTTAGGGAAATTCGTATCGCAAATACGATAGTTCACTTTTAATGCCTGGGTGGCATCCAAACAAAGCTTTTGTGGTGTTTCCAGTAATACCTTTATGGCATATTCTGTTTGTCCTTTATGGCGTATTTTGTTTGGGCCTTGTGGTGTACTTTGCTAATTCTATGTAGGGAATTATGTATCGCCCTTGTGGTAAGTTCTGGATACAGTCTGAAAAGTTCTTCGATTAAAAAGTCTCTAATAAGGATATGATATGTATGAAGTTATTTTGGTTTGAATAGTTCTGTGAAGTAATCGAATGGATTTGTATGTTCAGAGAGGTTATCCATTATGGTCATTTGTCAGTTTAACGTATGGACGTATAGTTAATTATAAGAGTTATGAAAATGTCCATCGATTTGATCTCGTCCGTGTTATGTAGGGTTGAGAAATCTTAGTTGTGGGTATCCATCATATTTGAATAGTATCATGTTTTGACTCTGGAATTATCTGATATTTGTGCCATCTGTCTATTTGGGTATTGTTGTGTTTTGTAACAAGAGTTGTGAGGAATACTTATAAATGAGTTGATAGTTCAATATCCGTATAAGTTGCATTGTGTATTGAAATAGAAAATGATTTGGTTGGTATATTGATGGTATTTAACTCCATGTGGGAATCCGCCAAAAGAATAAGTATTTTCCAATGAACAGTATCTATGAACATTTGTTCTGGGATAATCGTTGTAAGTTTTCTGAATAGAGAATAAGAAGAAAAAGAAGAAGTATTAAATGGTATGATTTGAAGTCAGCCAATGGGTCAAGTTAGGGATGATCAGTTAAAAATGGTAACTAGTGTCTAAGTATATAATTATTTAATTGACAATATGATGGTATCCGCTAAAGACATATATGGAAAATCCAATATTCAAGATGAAGAATTCAATAAGAAAGGTTAAAAGGTACGTTGTGTCCAATCTCAATCTCACTAATTTTCTCAAACTTACGAATGTTATGATTATGTTTCAGGTACTGCTATATAAGTGAGTTCGTTTGGAGAGACAACGCTAGAGAAGCAGCGGGAAGAAATACTTTACATATAGTGGACATCTTTTGATAGTGGCGTATTATAGGATTACGCCCTAAAGAGTCTATCTTTAGCTAACCTAAGTGTTGTAATAAGTTTTAACAAAATTGATGTAATGTATTGTTTTAATTATTTCCTTTGTTCTTTAAAATTGAGTCATTCAATAACATGAAAAGAAAAATGTTTTAAGTAAAATGGGGGTGTTTGTTAACTGTTTTGAAAATTTTATTTAGCAATATGTGAAGTAGCATTTGAGATCTGGACCCAGTGAATCCGATCTGGTTGAAGGCATTACACTCTCTTTGAATCTTTAATTAGTTTCCCAAGAATCCTTCTTCAAGGCTGCAAAAACCCTCCTTTATTTTCGAAAATCCTTAACTTTGATCTCTTGATCCTATCGATAGATGGCCATTGCTTGTTGATATGTCGCTCCTCTTTTTTGTTGCTACCCTCTCACCATTTGAATTGATGAACCGCCACCTGGAACTCACCGACTGGACTTAAACGACAAAGATAAACCCCTTCATCTTCTTTCTTTTTTGATGCTTTTTCATTTTTCTTTTCTATTTTTTTCTTTTTTTTTTTGCTTCTCTTTGTTGTTGTTACATTAGTTTGGTTATGGTTGGTCTTTTTCTTTGGTTTTGTTTGTAAAACAAACGTTGTGTGCTAGGTGGTAGCGTAACACCCCTAACCCGTATCCGTCGCCGAAGTAGGGTTACATAGAATTACCGGAGTTTTCAAATCATATCATTAAACATATTAAAACCAAGTCAAAACATACATATTGTCCCTTACACGAGCCCTGGAGGCCCTAAATACGTGTTAGAAACAAGTCAAGACTAAATTGGAAACTCAGAGAATTTTCAAAAAACATTAAAAATTTTCAACACTGCAGGGGTCACACGGCCGTGTGGGCATTCGAAGTAGAGACACATGGCCATGGCCCAGCCCGTGCCTGTGCTCGTGTAACTCATTGAATTGCGTCACATGGCCAAGCCACACGCCTGTGTGCTATGCCATGTACCCTTCGAAAAAAACCTCAGACGCCCGTGTGCTAGGCTGTGTAATAGCCTAACTTGCAACCTTTTGAAAGCTACAGGGGCACACGGTTGTGTCACTTGGCCGTGTATCACACACGGCTAAGACACACGCCCGTGTCTATGCTCGTTTGGACGAAAATAGACCATTTTACAAGCCATTTTTGTCACCCAACTTAGCACATACCTACAACCAAAATTACACATATACACAAGCCATAACAAGGCATCAAAATCATGCATAAACAAGTCATATACATATGGTATAGTATCATACAACCAGTATGCCCAAAAGCACCTCAAATGACAACATCAAACAAGTACCAATATAAACAAAAATTGATCAAATGATCAACTAAGGCTTAAATTTTTTTATACCATATTGTACCATTTAGTTTACCTATTGAAACATACCAAAAGGTACTAAATATGTCATTCAAGAATTATCACCAAGTAATCATATAATTAACTTATAACTAATGCACCGAATCACCACATACACATGCTTCATAATGACACCTACCATAAGCATATTTGAACTATCATTCCATCATCTATCTTTCAAACATAACAAGCCAAGTATAAACCATTTTAAGGCTAATATTTACATGCCAAATCTATATCTATTACACCACCAAAATACCAAAACTTAAGCCAAACCAAATGGCCATTTAAACTTCAAAACACATGGCCAACATTAGCCAAAATACCTATACATGCCATTATAACCAAAATTAAATAACCAAAAGTACCAAAAGAGCTGATGGATAGTGTGATATAGCTCTGACAAGCTTCCAACCTGAACGAGCTTCTGATTCACTATAAAAACACGAAAAATAACACAGAGTAAGCATTTAAGCTTAGTAAGTTCATATAACTTAAAACATAACTTACCATTTAATTACAAAATAGGTAAGATAAACATAACATATCCTAACATAATTTGGCCAAATGCCTAAGGACATATACACCAACCTTGTTAGCCATGTAAATACATATACAAACCAATAATCCTGGATGAGCACAATAATTGATTAAGTTTCATATACATGTATCATCTAATTCAATTTCTCATATACCATGTAACAACATTTCCATATAATTCATATGTATCCTTGTAATAGTCCGTAATGAACCATTGCCATTTTGAACTGTTGAACCATTAGAATACTGTTGGATACCCAGGATACCTCACACATAGTGTGTTAACCCATATAACTGTAATTCGTCAAATCCTGTACATGTATGCTCACACGAGCTGTAATCAGAATGCTTATATGAGCTGTGGGTCGGAACATAGCTACACGATGTTGCTCACATGAGCTATGAGTATCCACAACACATGCCAGACCTCAGCCATCGGTAGGATGTTCAGGACCAGCACCCGAATCATGTAAACCCTTATGACATGTCATTTGTATCCTATGAATTTCTAAGGTTCAAACAGGGCTCGATAATCATCATACATCGTTGGATATGTGATCGGTATGTACGTATAGCAATTCACAGTACAATTATAATTCAATTAAAACATATATGCACGATTTAATTACACGAACTTACTTCGACGAGTATACGTAGATATAGAGGCGATTAATTCAAGACATTCTCTTTGGCTCGATCTAAAGCCGTACAAGGTTTGTCTTGATCTATACGGATAAATTTAGCTCAATTTAATATGTATTTTAATCAATTTAACCAAAAATCATAGTTTGACAAAATTACCATTTTGCCCCTATACTTGTAATTTCTTTGCAATTTAGTCCCTAGCACATAAAAATGAAAATTTATGAAATTTCACCACAACCCACTATAGTTTAATATCAATTAGGTTGGTAGAAAGCCCTACATTTCATTTATTTCACAATTTCACCATGTAAAATTTTTATTTTTTTAATTTAATCCCTATTTGACAATTTCATCAAAAATCTCTTTACAAAAGTTGCTTGTCTATCAACAACTATCCATTTTCTATCATAAAACATCAAAAATCATGTATATTCATTAATGGTAAAAGCCTAATAATTTCACAATTTCACAAATTAGTCCCTGGGCTAGCTACATTAAGCTACAACGATCCCAAAAACATAGAAATCATTAAAAACGGAACAAAAATACATACCAATGGAAGGTATTTAGGGTTGCCGAAACTTCAAGCTTCAATTGATACTATTTTATTTTCATATTCGGTTGAATATGAAAGTAAAAGATGATGATTTGTTTTTATTTTATTTAATTTATCATTTGTTTACCCATTTACTAATTTAAACTTTAAATACATTAAATTTTACAAAAATGCCAAGCCACTAACATCCACTATCACTATTTATAGTCTAATTACCATATAAGGACTCTTACTTTAAATTTCTATATCTATTTAATACTTTTAGCTACTAGAACTCAACTTTTGCGCTTTACGCGATTTAGTCCTTTTATCAAATTGAGCCTGTAAACGGTAAAATTTCTTAACGAAATTTTTATACGATATTACTATCATGATGTAGAGATTAAAATAATAATAAAATAAATTTTTTGACTTCAGATTTGTGGTCCTGAAACCACTGTTCTGATTTCACTGAAAATGGGTTGTTACAGGTAGTGACAGAGCAACGAGTTTCGATTTAGTTGACAGTGGAATGAGTGTAGTAGGAGCTTTTTGGTTGGAGCAATAGGGTTGCAGTGGTAACGAGGGAGGTAGTGGGTATGATGAGAAAGTTTGGTGATTTGAGATTGATGTTAAGAAGAGATTAATGGTGGTTATGAAGGTGGTTTTAGGTTTTGATTATGGTGTCAAGAGGGGTAAATGTAGTGATGGTGTTGGAGGCTTGGTTTCAGTTGAGGGAAGGATCTGAGAGTGTTTATTGGTGATGAAGGGTAAGTTGCTACACCTCAAGAAAAATCAACCCCTACCACTTCAATCAACAACTCCATCATGTCAAGCAACAATTGCTTCAACTTCACCCTTTAGAAGAACGAAAAATAGTTTCTTATTTGTTATTAATATTTATTACATGAAAACGAAAAAAGTTTAATGGTAGTACCCAATTTGCAATTTTTTTAAAATTTAGAATTACTAAATTAAAAAAATTTATAATGACCAAAATAGAACAAACTCTATTTTTGAGTGACCTTTTGAACACAACTATATTCTACGACACTCAATAAAACTGCATTTATTGTGGCCCTATAATTTTTGTCCGGTTATAAAAGCAACAAAATAACTTTAAAAACATTATTGATTATGACGATTAAAATAGTGGGCTATACAAGGGAACAAAATTCCTCTACCCTTACTTGGTGCCCCATTTCCTACCCCGCCGATAACTATTTGTTTTGTGGCACAATTCATTCAGTTCCTAGATTATTTTCCCTTTCTCCTCGTAGTTCATTTGTCCTATTTGGTTTCTCTTATTCTTTTACTTTTTTTTAAAAAAAATTCTGATCATTATTTAGTTTTCAAATATGGGTATATGATAGCTGTAATTATTTAATTTGATAAAATATTTGCATTAAAAAAAAAATTTGAAACACAATTATATAACCCCTAAAACCAAACCTTAATTCACATAATCCATAAAACCAAAAACAAATTGAAAAGTATGACTTAAGGCATCATCTGATTTCACAGCTCGAAGTGAAGGACTATAAATGGGACACGTAGAACCCCGACACTCATATTTTCTAGTGTGGGATAAGGAAACAAAGAGTAATGAAGCAAGAATTTCCAAGCCTATTTCAAAAGGCAAAGGACTGAAAGAATAGAGAAGTACTTTCCATGCTTGTAATGTTAAAAGAAAATTGTATGTTTTACAACTCTCCTGTACTCATTTTTTAAAAGCAAATTAATATATTGTAAACTCGAAGTTATATAGGATTTTTCCAGTAATTTTTACCACCTTTTTACTTAAAATAATATTAATATTGAGTATTTGTTAATTAATTAAGTGAATTTTACTTAAATGTTAATAATGGACATGAATTTATAAAGTTTTCAAATTTTTGCTTTTTTATATGATTTTGTGCATAAAATTAAAGTATTTAATGTTATTTATTAATATGTTAAATTTACTTATGCAGTGAGACCATAGAGTTGAGTTTATTATAATGTTGCATGGACATGAGCTATTATTCTCATGTGTTGGAAGACAAGACCAAGCTTAATGGGTCATCAAGATGCCACCTTGACCCAATAAAAAAATTATACATATTGGTCAAGTCTACAAGATAGTTGGGTCATTAACCGTCCAGTTCAAGAGAAGAGAGGCCTAGTTTGGCAACCACAATTAGGCAGCCAAGAAATCAATCTTGGGACAATTATTTGAAGGTCCTCATAGTTGGAAGAACATTGGAAATCGGCACACAAGATTTGCTTGAGAAACTGTCCACCCCTTGTATGATTCAAGCATGATTTCATGCTTAAGTCAAGCAACCAAACCACCTTCTCTTCCACATATCATGGTCGGTCATAGGAGGGAGAAATCCAAAGGATTGTTGATGCGATTTTTAGTAAACTCTCCCACCTACTTCAAGTATAAATACCACACCTATCTCAACTTTTCAATCATCCATTACTTATCCCTTCATCCTTCATTTTCACAACATTCTTCATTCCCTCTCTTGCTCTCTTTATCCACCACGCCTATCATTCTATTTTTCCCTTGAAGAGATCATCTCTTGGCCAACCACCTTGAGGAGTCATTAGCAAAGGTGCAACAGGAGGAGCGGAGGAAAACACCTTCAATAAGAGTTCGCGAGACTGCCGAATTGAAATAGAGTTTATTCTTCCCTTGCTTTTTGTTTCAAATCAATTATGTTCGCGATATGTTTTGTGATCTTAACATCAACAATGGTAGCTTAAATCTGTTTGGCAAGGTTAATTACATTTATTCAATGAGATGTGTTTGATTTATGTTTATAGTGTTTGTGCCTCAGCCGATCATATTTTCAAGTATGTATTTCATTTATACGTGATTGGATGCATTAGAATTAGCTGAGTGATCCTAACCAGACGACGACTAGTGGATGCAATAATTGAAAAGTGCATGCTTAATTTAGATCCTAATCCGACTAAATTGAAAGTTCATAACAACTTTAACGAGATCTATTATCTTGCATAGTTTTTAGGTTTATGTGATTAAACTATTTAAAACCTAACCCGTCCCTGTTACTTTACATAAATACTAAGAAACCCTTAGTTTAATGTGATAAGTTAAATGCATGTTTCACTAAGTAAAAGATTCCGAAATGACTTAATTTAGTTTCCAAACGCATGAAAGATTGAGTTGCCATGGTGTTTTTCTAACACTGTTAAGCATGATGAAAATGAGTCAAGTTTATTAATGTAGTTATCCTAGCCTATTCAAGTTATTGATTGTTGAAGTTGTGTTTTTGCTGCTAAATTGATTCATACATTTAGATAATTTGCATACTTAGATTAAAATTGCATTAGGGATCAATTTTGCATCTAATTAAATTAATCTAGTTTAATGATCATCACTCAAATTATTGTGTTTTTATCACCAAACTGTTAACTTATAATTTTACAATTAATCGATTAATATATACAGTCCCTTTGGAGAGGATAACTCATTTACTTACTTATTACTTGAATGATTGTGCACACTTGCACAAACTGAACGTTAGAGATATGAAGAAAAAAAAAGTCGGATAAGAATAGAATAAACTATGAGGAAAAATGAGAAAAAAAAACCATTTCTTTTAGTTTATTGTGCCACATGGCAAATAACTATTAGTCGGGCAGGAAATAGGACACCAAGTACGGGCAAAGGATTTGATGAGTGGTTAAAGAAAGACAATTCTTTTGATGTAAGCGTGTGCAGATGACAATACATAAAACGCGCCCAATTACCAAATTCGTGGTAAAGAAACTGAAAGAAAAGTTCATTTTTAGTCTCAATTAAAGTAAAAATTGGCATTCAGTCCCTTCTTTTTCCCTTCTTCCAAAGGGGCTTGTAAAAGAATTAACCAATCGAGTATATTAACTCAAAAAAAGGAAACAGGCCTAGGCAAACCTAGTATAAATTGAAATTATAATGATAAACAAATACCTACATTGGTTTCATTATAACCAACATCAACCATCGTGCCTCTCCCGTCGACCCTCGTACCTATATATACAACTCAATCCTACCAAAACCTCCATAATTGCCGCCTCTGTTTTCTCCAAATCCGAGAAATGCAATGTTTGCATCAACAATGCTGTCGGCTCCGAATCCAGTTTTTGTTGCTGCGAGTCCCTCTCTTGCTGCCATCTCAACGTATCATGCGCCACTGGTGCCAACCACCCTATTATCTCCCCCAAGGCTTCTTTCCACCCTTGTGCCAAACCTTGTCCTTCATCACTCTCCTCCACATCCTTGCTCAAATGGCCTTTCAGCTTCCTTCTCAAAGCGTGTTTCAAGCTTATTGGCAACATCTCGTACATGTTCTCCCGTGATTCGTTGCTGATGCTTGTTGTTGAGTGGAAACAACTTTCTGCCATAATGATTATGTTTACATAATGAAGGGCAAGCCCTGCTGCTCCTACAGTGTTGCCTGGAGCCGATTGTATTAAACTTTTGTTTTTGGGTTCAGTCCTCGAAGCTTTCATGATTGGACCTGATAGACATAGTTGGCCACTGTGGGAATGTCTTGGTCTTGGTTTGGTCCTCGAAGCTTTCATGATTGGACCTGATTTTGAGGCATGTTCCGTGTACTTCTCTTTATCTACGAGGAGGCAATAACTGGTCTCTGGATAAACCTTCATGTGTAAAGCTTTTCTTTTTGTAAGACTTGGAACAAAGGGTCCAAAAATGGTACATATTCTAGCGTAAATCACGAAGACAATTCGAGCCATTAACCCAACAATTGTATCAAATGTTTGGCTCCACAGGGAAATTTGTCTGAAATGTAGAACCTGTTTTCTTTGGAAATTGATTTCCTCGTTGAAGTAATCAATGTTGATCTTCGGTTTCTGCATTTTCTTCTCTGATACTTCCAATTCGTTGAGGGCAACCAATGATGCGTGTAGAGCAGATGTCGCATCCGCGTATTTCTCCATCTTTTCAATGGCTTTTCTAACATTTCTGGAGTTAAAATCAACGTTGCCGACATCAATAATTCCCTGTTTCTTGTTGTGGTAAGCGATTTCAAACCTGATGAGTTCGTCATCGATGCATTGTTTACTCAGACAAGAAACTACGACAACGGCATGACCCAGATCCTCGAGCTTCTCTTTACACGCAAGGCCAAGAAGATAGCTTTCATCCATGGAGTTCAAAAACGCAACGCCGAGGGATTTCACGGGACCTTTCCGTAGTTTAAACAACTCATCATCAGACAAAGACTTATAAAGTGTGACAAGGCGAGACATAGTTTTCGCTGCCTCGAAGGCTAAGATTTGAAGCGTGGACTTGTTGGGAGAGAAAGGGCCACCAGCTTTATCAACCGCTGCACTGAGCCACGCCATGGACTCCACAATCCTGGCAGAGTGTGAGCCTACTCGCCACCGGTTGGTATGCTGGTTTTGGTGCAGCCAACGTTGTCAGGATTGATTCTTTTAATATCTTACGTTGTTCTGAGTTGGCTGGTATGGTAGGACATTTGAGTACATTGATTGTAGGGATACTTCCAAGCTTCTTCATTGGAACGCGCTTATTATAAATATAATAATAATTTCGTGTGTGAATGTAGGACAGAGGCAAAGAAATGAACATTTTCTTCATGTTTTACGATTAAGCTTTTCCTGCCGCATGGGGCAATATTTTATTTCGGTTTAATTCCGGTTTTAGTTCTTTTATATTGCTAAAATTTGAGATTTAATCTTTTATTTAAATTTGACATGATTTGATTCATTTACTTTTATAATGTTATTAATAAGTTAACAGGGAAGATAAATGTCTTAAATTATTTTGAAAATATCCTTGATTGAATATAGTTTAACTGAATTTTCATGTGGTTCTTATAGTGTGATAAAATAACTGTAAAAAATTCTACATCATCACTTTAATGATGTATGAGTAAAAGTTTATTTATTTGATCTACTAGTAAAATATTGAGTCGGATTAATCATATCACTAATTTTTGGATTAATTGTTCGGTAAGATTTTATTAACTAAATTATTAAAAAAATTTATTCAATCGATACGTATCGATTCACTAGTTAATTGGCTCAGCCTCTTTCTCGGAATCAATTTACTTATCATTTCCTGATTCAACCTAGTTCGAACAACCTTGGTATTATTATAAAAATAAATAAGCTATACTACACTAAGGCAAAGAGATTATTTTTAACATAGTAAAGGGACTAAAATCAGAATTAAACTTTTCTTTTTTGTTTTGTTGGTTTTTGGAATTTAGGGTGGGAAAGGGTTTTCTTAGTTCAAACTTCACATCAACTGTCCTGAACATTTACATGGATCGGGTTGTTAATTTCTAAATATTTTATTACTTTAAAAAATAATAATATGAACTTCGAATCCGATTTTATCCGATTGTTAATTATACATGTCAATACTTAAGAGTATAAAAATCCTACTAATAGTCAATTATTGAGAAGAATCATTAATATTTCTTACATATAGAAAAGTTCAGTTTTCCTGATCATAAAAAGTAAAAATAAAAAATATTGATCTCAAAACGTTGAATGAAATTTGTAATTGAGAATAAAAAAAGAATTATTTTATTTTTAACTGAAAGGTAAAGTCGGATCTAAAAAGTTAAATAGTTTGATAATTCTATAATATTTAACATACTATAAGACTGCATTTGCCTTTTAATGTAAGATTGATATATCTGTGGACTCTATTATTCTTTTGCTTAATAATTATGTTGAGAAAGTGGATCGAGTCTTAACTTGATTGATATGGGCATTGTTATCAAGAGTATGTGGGTTTCAGTGTGTTGAAGTGCATTATCTTTTGATGTATGGGTTAGGGAGGAGTTATGATTAATTCTAAGCATTGTGTAAAAAAAAAAGCATATAGGATCAGAACCTATAATGAAATTGTTTTAAAAAAATTATGTTTAGGAAAGGATTGACCATCTTAATGATAAATTAGTAATAAATTCGGAATGTTTTGCACTTAATTTTGAGATCAAACTCAAAATTAATACAATTACTTTTGCATTTTAAACAAACAAATGGAATAATTAAATTATATGAAAACAAAACATTTTTTCCTACATGTTGCAATGGATTATAATGGAATAGATTGTGAATTTTCATTCAAATTCGGAAATTTTATTTGAATAACTTGAATCTAAATTCAACTCAATTCAATTTAATCATAAAAGTCAGACAACTCGAGCTTTTTTTTATAACATTACTTTCATTAACAAAAAGATAACATATTTTACAACAAATAGTAACACCAAAACTTGACAACACAACCATTGATTGAATACATAAAGAACACATAGACAAGAGCAGAAAGATAACTAATCACTATCATGTGAACTGCCCATGTCAATGAAAGCTATTTAGTAGGAGCAAGGAGCCCATCATTGTCCAATATGTAACTAAAAAAGATGGGGGTCAATCCATCCTGTCAACTCATCTCGTTTTGAAGTGTTCAGCCACCTAATCTGCTACATTATTGGTAGCTTTTTTCACCAATTTGGGCTTTACATCAAGTATAATGTCAACCAGCTCTTCAAATCTTCTTAAAATTGGATCCAAATTCTAGGTTTTGTTGAAATCCTTTAAATTTATGCGATTTAGGTGCAAGTATCAATCTAATGCCTATGTCTGTTTTCAGGAAACTTGGGATAGGAAAGGCAATACCTAGTACAGTCACACTACAACTAGCTGATAGATCATACATCCATCCAGAAGGTAAAATTGAAGATGTACTGGTAAGAGTTGACAAGTTTATCTTTCCAGCATATTTTATTATTCTGGAATGTGAAGTAGATAAAGAGGTACCCATAATACTTGGACGACCTTTCTTTGCAACTGGTAGAACATTGATCAATGTACAGAAAGGTGAATTAACCATAAGAACTAATGATCAGTAGTTAACATTTAACGTGTTTGATGCTTTAAAGTGTGCAAACCCAGATGAACAATGTCATGCTATTGAATTGGTTGACAGTGTAAATCAGGAAGAATTTACAGGAACAATTCTGATGCAAACTCTGTTAAATTAAATGAAACAGAATTGATTGAAGAATCTAGAGAACTGGTAGACATTCAGCAATCTGGAAAAGGATTCAGAAGGAGCTTTGAACCATTAGACTTATCAGGTCAATCTTTCAACCCTCCTTGATTGTCTATAGAAGATCCACCTGTGTTGGATTTGATGCCATTACCAGTGCATTTGAAGTACGCTTACTTGGGAGATAATGATACAATTTCCTGTGGTTATCCTTTCCGAGCTTACAAATAGACCAGGAGATGCAATTACTAAAAGTCTTAAAAAATCAAAGAAAGCTTTAGGATGGTCGATTGCGGATATCAAAGGGATTAACCCAGCAATCTGCATGCACAAAATAATACTTGAAGATTGACATGGCAAATCTTGTAACACCCCAAACCCGACCTAAACATTAGGGCCGAATCTGGTGATGTCACATTGTAACACCCCT
>JABEZY010274877.1:0-10030 GCA_013467495.1 Gossypium gossypioides
AAATTAACTTTATTTATTTATTCATCGTTCAAATAAATATAAAACAGTTACATGTTTACTACAATATGGGCACATTTCCCAACATCTTACAACCAGACCAGTGAAAAAGATGAAGAAAGAATAGAAAAAAAAATTAGAGAACCACACCGGAGAATAACATCTATCCCTTATATACTACTCACACACTTTCATAATCATATTCAATAGCCAAGTGTACATCCATAATCATCATGTCACCCACTAAGACATTTTCTTAGTTCAAACTTAAATGAGCCAAGGTTGAAATCCAACATTTCCCTAACCAACTCGCCAAATCTTCTTATTTCTACTAGAACCTGTTTAATTTGTAAACTTTTCAAATAAATCCCCCAAATTACCATTCCAACCTTAACTTAACGTTTCAAGGTGTGGCATTCCTAGTTAAAAGTTACAATCAATATAATCGATACAAGTCTATTAGCTTAGTTAGCGATTAACAAATCAACCAACTATCATTTTATCATTTATATTGTCTAAAGCAACAAGGAAGAAAATTAGATTAGTTAGTTTAATTGATAATTTAAATTTAGTTTATAAACAATTTATTTTGGAATTTGCACTAATAATTTCCTACTCGATTAAATTAGTAATTGCTTTATCGGCAATCCCTTGGGTTCAATCTTTGGAATAAACTAGTGTTCAATTGACACTACAAATATTACAATTGACACTGTATGCTTGCAGTTAACACCACACTTTTTTTTATAAAGTTATTTATTTTTTGCGCATGCGGGTGACATATCAATTCATACGACCATTATTAACCCACCTTGATACTCAATCATGCAATATACCATGAATATGAAAATAAATAGATTGATCTCAAATCATAAAAACACAAACCAAAATCTCGTGTCACTCATTGACGACTCTTGTCACACCCCAAGTTTAATGGATCTGAGATAAAGGCGTGTAGCAGTAAAATTTTCTATTTGGCAAAGTGTAATCTGCCCAGTTATTTCTTTTGGCTAATTAGAGAAGGCATATAGTAACCGCCATCTAAGTAAGTAAAGATTTTAATTTAGATTATTCTACTATTTAAAGAAAAAGGATTTTGTTAAGCAAAAAGGTAATTATTGCTTGAGTTGTCACCAAATGTATAGTATGCCTTGTTTGTCTGAGTATTGTGCTAGTTAGGTTGTAATGTAATCTGGTTAGGAACCAACTGGATTGATTGGTCTCATATCCATTATGCAGGATTTTCATTTATGTTTTTCTCGAAAATTGTAAGCCATTAAGAAGGACAAATACTGAATTAACTGACACTTGTTAAGTTTCACTAAGTGGAATGAGGTGATATTTATATATATGTGAGAAAGGTTCTGAGGAAGGTTCTTTTTTCTACAATATTACTCTTTGATTCTTTTATCTCAAATCTAATTTTATTTCTTCTCTGTTAAGTTAGAAACTAATGTTCTTGGTTAAATCAGTGGTTATTCCATATTTGAGTAAGTATCACCGCTTTGCATGTAAATTTTTGAAAGAGTAATTTTGTAAGTGGTATATGAACAGTAAGTTGTTAGTACAAGGTCTTGTATGGGGGTTATCTATGACTGAAATGTTAACAATATGTGTCTAAATGGGTTTTAATGTTGAATATGTGTTTTTTAAGCAGTTGTTGCTGTTAGTTCAAGAAAGATGTCAAAGTCTAGAGCTTTAAATTGCAGTAGGTGAGTCTTAGATGAGTCCCTAATAACGACTCTCACAAGTCTTTCTAGATAGTTCTCTTACGACCGATGATGTATAGGTACTGGTATAAATGCTAAAAATATATGGTATTGTGTCTTTGTGAGTCAAGTATGTAATGAATTGTAAAAAAAATGAGTGTATGTGATTCTATGAAACAATTATGTGTGTGTGTCTGGGATGTATACTGTGATACATGAACGTATTGATGTGTGTGAAATGTGTATTGAAGTATGATTTGGTTAAGGAATTGAGTATGTATTGATGTGTGTGAAATGTGTATTGAAGTACGATTTGGTTAAGGAATTGAGTATAACCCACTTGAATGTGTACTTATGTTAGATATTAGTTGCATAATTGAAAATTTTGGAGAAATTAGGGTAACAGAGTATTAGGAGATTATGTGATGTGGGTTTTGACACCGTGGTGGTATTTGATAAAGTCTGTTAGGACAGTAAACACAAATTTCAGTATGACAATTCTAAAAAAAGTTCATGGCCATGGCACATTCTGAAAAAGGGTGGATGAGCCGTATTTATCGACTTGGGTTTTCTGCATGTCCTAGGGCGATGATGGGTAAACCTCACGCAATGTGAGTATAGGAAAATTCATATCGCAATGACAGTTCTTATGATGCCTTGGTGGCATCCAAATAGGGCCTTTGTGGCATTATCAGTAATGCCTTTATGGTGAATTTTGTTTGGCCTTTGTGACACATTCTATTGGCCCTTGTGGCGTACTTCTGCTAAGCCTATGTGGTGTATCCTATATGCTGCCTTTGTGGCATATTCTGTTTGACTTTTATGGCAAATTCTGTTTGGCATTTGTGATGCATTCTGTTGGTCCTTGTGACGTTTTTCTGCTAAGCCTATGTGGCGTATCCTATATGTCGCCTTTGTGATGCATTATATTGGTTCTTGTGGCGTACTTCTGCTAAGCCTATGTGGCGTATCATATATGTCACCTTTATGGTGTATTCTAATTTGACCTTTGTGGTGTATTCTGTTTGGCATTTATGGCATACTCTGTTAAGTTTATGTGGTGCCCATGTGTTAAGTTCTTGATAAATTATGAGAAATTCTCTGATCGATAAGACTTTGATAAAGTTGTATTATGTCTAGAGTTATTTTGGATTGAATAGTCCTGTAATGTAATTGAATGAATCTGTGTGTTTAAGGAGGTTATCCACTGTAATCATTTGTCAGTTTAGAATATGGATGTATTCTCAGTGATAATAGATATACAAGTGTTCAACGATCTGATTTCGTTTGTGATATGTAGGGATTGAAAATATGAGTTATTGGTATCCGCCATATTTGAATAGCATCATGTTTTGACTCTCAAATTATTCGTGTAAATATACGCCAATGAACAGTGTTTGTGAACAGATGATTTGGAATAAACGATGCAAGTGGTCTAAATAAAGAGGCAGAGGTAGTATTGTTTGGTTAGATCTGAAGTCAGCCAATGAATTAAGTTAAGAATGATTCATTAAGTATGGTAAGTGGTGCATAAGTATTTATATGTTTGCTCGACGAGGTAAAGGTATGAGTTGAAGACAAATTTGGTAAACTAAATAATCTGGAGGAAGAGTTCAGCATGAAAGGTTAAAAGGTAAAATGTGTTTCAAATTCACTAAGCTCATTTAACTTATAAATGTTTTGTTTATGTTTCAGGTTATGTTGTATGAATGAGACCACCTGGAGAGACAAGTCAGTAGTACACCATAAAAACGGCGATCTGGGATATTATGTATACAGTGGACATCTTTAGATTTTGGCATATTGTAGGATTATGTCCGCTCATGTAACTTATAAATGTTTTGTTTATGTTTCAGGTTATGCTGTATGAATGAGACCACCTAGAGAGACAAGTCAGTAGTACACCATAGAAATGATGATCTGGGATATTATGCATACAATGGACATCTTTAGATTTTGGCATATTATAGGATTATGTCTTGAGAGTCTGTCTTTAGCAAACTATTAGTGTTATAAATTTTTTTAATTAATTTGATGTATTACTTTATTTTATTTTTAAATACCTTTCTTTTGTTATTTAATATTGAATCTTTAAATATACGAATAAGAAAAATGTTTTAAGAAAAGAATAATCATTGACTGTTTTGAAATTTTGCTAAGTTTGTGAAATAATACCTGAGATTTGGACCTGGTGGATCAAGTCAAGTTGAGGGTGTTACAACTCACGCTTTTCTTTTCCTTCTTGATGGCCCGACGTCGTCTTTATCTACGATTGGTAATTAACAAAGGAACAATATCAGAATTCATCCAATTCACATTCAAATATAAGGTCAAACATATTTTGCATTTTATTCAATTTAGTTCCTAAACTCGAGATAAACATATCTTTCAATGTTTAGCATCGGATCAAAATACGATTTCACATTAACTCATTAGGGACTCTATACTTTCTATTCCTAGCATAATGTCATGACAGGTTTTCACTATATTCAATTTGATCCCTAATGTTACAAAGTTAACAACCAAGTTTTTTAAGCTTTACAATTTAGTCATTTTCATAATCTAAACTTAATATATATCAAATTCAAGCCTAATTCATCAATTTCTCAACAATGATATCTTACTAAAATTTCAAAAATTGATCAAATTGATACATAAGCTAGCTAAACCAAGCTCTCATGATTCAATTTCCATAAAAATCAAAGAAAAATGACTTAGAGACTTATTTGAAATAATGACTGAATGGAGCTTTCAACAATGGAGGTTTTTCTCCTTTCTTTTCTTTTTGTTTGATGGTGGAGGAAGAAAAATTGATTTTTATCTCTCTTTCCACTAAATTGAGGTATTTATACTAAGGTTTAATCTTGATTAATTTAGTTAATTAAGATTTATTACTTTAATTAATCTAAATTATTTTCTTTAATCCTAATTACACAAATTAAAAGGGACATCATCATCAAAGTCCACTATCCACTAATTAAAATTGGTTTATTAACCATTTTAGTTCTTTGGATAATTGCTATATAAGTCCTCAAACCTTTTCTTAATTAAAACTCAATAGAGATTGAACTTTTACAATTTAGTCCATGAGCCTTAATTAACTATTTTTTTGACTAAATTACTTAACCGAACTTTAATATATTTTTCTAATGTAAATATTCTTGTTTTACATTTACAGACTTAGTTTATGCAAGTGAGATTCCGAAATCGCATTTTTCAACATTATTGGAAATCGAGTCATTACAATTAAGGGTCTCTTAGCACCTCAAGATGCTAAGAAAATTTTTAGTATTCCTCTTTCGTATTCTAGGCCACCAGACTAACTTATATGGCATTTTTCTAAAGATGGTTGGTACAATGTGAAGTTAGGATATCATGTTGCACTCCAAGCTAGCACTAACATATCATTATTGGATGTTGATGGTTCTTGGTCTCAGCTTTAAAACTTGGTTTTTTCACCAAAAATTAAGTATTTTATTTGGTAAGGGTTGCAACATTTTATTCCATCTAAAAGTAGATTACTTGAGAAAGGTTGTGCTATTGATCCAAGTTATGGTAGATGGGGGGACATTGAGAGTTTGACGCATGTTATCATGCATTGTTAGATTGTTGCAGCTATTTAAAACAATGTTGCAATGATTTTTGCTCATACTTTGTGTAACAACCCGTTTTCAGTGAAACCGGAACAGTGGTTTCAGGACCACAAATCTGAGTCTGAAAGAAAAAATATTTTAATATTATTTTATGGTCTGCATTATGATTGAAATATTGCATGAAAATTTTGTAAAGAAATTTTACTGATTTCATGCCTAATTTGATAAAAAGGACCAAATTGCATAAAATGCAAAAGTTGAATTCTAGTAGCTAAAAGGATTAGATAGCTATGGAATTCAAAACTGGTGGCCTTTATATGGAAAATAGACCATTAAGAGGAGTTAGTAGATAAGTATGATTAGTCATCCATGGAAAATTTGATAAAGAAAATGACTAAATTGGAAAGTGGAAATAATAAATGATGATAAATGATTAAATAACAAAATATCATCTTTTTCATCATCTTTCCCAAATAAAAATACATGGAAACCCTAGTTTGAAGCTTGAAGAATAGACAATCTTATATTGCTCAATTAGGTGAGTATGCAAGTCCTATTTTTGATAATTTTGATGTTTCCGAGATCGTAATAGCTTAATTTAGCTATCTCGGGGATTAATTTGTAAAGTTATCAAAGTACTAGGGTTTTTTCATGGATGAATATGCATGAATTATGAATTTTATGGTAGAAAATGAAAGGTTATTGATAGATAAATAACTTTTATAAAGTGAATTTTTATGAAATTGTGATTTAGGGACTAAATTGAAAAGATGTAAAATTCATGGAAAAATTTTGAATTTTGTGAAATACATGGGCTGATAATATTACATGTAAAAATCCGCTACGCTTGGAATAAGGATTAAATTGCATGAATTTCATTTTTTGAGCCTAGGGATGAAATTGTAATTAATGAAAAGTGTAGGGGCAAAATGGTAATTTTCCAAAAATGTGAATTGGATTGGATTGAATATGAATTGTGTTAAATTGATGTTAAATTCATTCGTATAGATCCAGATAACTCAAATACGAAGTTAGATCGTGGAAAAGAAAAATTATCGGATTAGTAGATTTTGCGTATACGAACACTTGTCAAGGTAAGTTCGTGTAACTAAATTGTGTATATTTATATGTTTGAATTGAATGTTGTATATGTGAATTGTGTAATTGCTATTTATATGAAATTAATTACATATCCGACAAAGTCCGATAAATGTTAAGTCCCGTTTGAATAAACAAAATTCGATGGATACAAGATTTTCCATATTGGTTGTGGTCCTGCATATGTTGCGGACACACCATAGCTCAAAAGAGCGTTCTGTTATTAGCCCTCTCGAGCTTCCCATTATATGGTTCTTGCTAGCTTTCCATTAATAGCTCTTCGGAGCATCCCAATCGGTTGTGATCCTGCATGTGTTGTGGACACACCGCAACTCTTATAAGTGTCCCGATATATGGTTTTTCGAAACTTCCCGATTAAAGGCTCTTTGTGAGCTTCCTAATTAATGGCTCTTCTGAGCTTCCCGATATGGCTCGCTTGAACTTCTCGATATATGGCTATTCGAAACTTCCCGATTAATGGCTCTTTGAAGCTACCCGTTATTGGCTCGCATGAGCTTCCTGAATATAGCTCTTATGAGCTTCCTGTTATACAGTCCGGATAAGCTTCTTGTTACATGGCTCACATAAGCTTCCCGTTAAATGGCTCGAGAGAGAGAGAGCTTCTTGATTATGTGCTCTAACGAGCACTCCTGAATATGAATTGGTGGATTATAGTTTTGTTTCGAGTGTACTACTCGTGTATCCATCGATATTTTAAATGATTCAACAGGCAAAGTTCTGACATAGAATAATATAAATATAAGATGAATTGTTACGAGAATATATTTGAAATACAAGGATATGATTTATATATGTTTCATGAATACTTGATGTGAAAAGTATAAGTATATGAAAATTTATTATTGATGAGCTCATATATATTTCTTGATATTCATGTGAATTGCATGACTAACATGCTTGATGAGGATTTGTGTTTAGGCAATTGGCCAAATTGGTTTGAGCATGTTTAGTTAGCTTACCTTAATTGTGAAGTAAATGGTAAGTTAATTTCTTATTATACGAACTTACTAAGTATTAAATGCTTACTTTGTTTTATTTCCTCTGTTTTATAGTAACCTGGAAGCTCGTTAAGGTTGGAAGCTGGTCGGAGCCACATCACACTATCAATCGCCCTTTTCGGTATAATTATTAAATCAACTTTGGTATAATGGCATGTATAGGTTAATTTGGCCATTGATGGCAAGTAAATGTTTTGTTGTGATTAGCCTTTTGAATGGCATATGTTTGATACATTTTGATATATATATAAGTATATGGCCTTATCACGGTTGATATGTGTTTTGGTATAATTGATTGATGGTTAACTAATAAGCTAATTATAACATGGCTTGAGTTGGTATAGATATGAATATATATATGTAAGTGATCAAATTGTTAAGCATGAATACTTGATTATATAAGATGATATGATATGCATAAGACTTGGTTTTGACTTGATTCAAATGTTTTATATTGGATTGAAAATGTGTTTAAGTGTTAATGTAGGTGAAAGACAAGTTTGGGTGAGAAATAAGGCTGGGAAATGACTTTATTTTGTTCACACAGGCAGAGACACGGGCGTGTGTCTCAGTCGTGTGTGACATACGGCCTAGCACACGGGCGTGTGATCTAGCCATGTGTCCCCTGCATCTTAAAAATTGAGAAACAGAATGCTCAAAATTATCCACACGGCCTAGCACATGAGTGTGTGACCCCTGCACCTATTTAATGCAAATTTTCAAGTCCACACGGCCTAGCACACGGGCGTGTAACTTGGCCGTGTGCCCTATTTTGAATGCCCACACGGCTTGGCCATACGGGCGTGTCTCTTGGCCGTGTGAACCACACGGCCTGGCCGCACGGGCGTGTGTCCCCTGCACTTAGAAAAAAATTTTGAGATTTTGCGAAAAATTCTCTGAGAACCCAGTTTAGTCCCGACTTGTTTCTAATGCATATTTTGGGGCTCGAGGGCTCAATTGAGGGACAATATAATTGATTTTGATTGGTTCTGACATGATTGATAAATAATATGAAATGTCTGTTATATGCTCTGTAAATTTCGGCAATGCTCCGTAACCCTATTCCGGCGACGGAGGGTGTTACACTTTGTTTATTGATTTTATGCATTACATGTTACATGATTTCCACTCTTAGAGAACGTTTTCTTGTTATTTCTTGGAGTATATGATTCTATTAGAACCTATTTTGTTGGAAGAAAGTGGTGACTCAACCTTCCCAAATTGTTTATTTTGTAGATAAGTTTTTTCAGGATTGGCGAGAGGCGAATATGGTTTTCCAATGTGTAGAAGGTGCATCCTTTGGGCAGCCTCCTCATCTATTGTATTAGATGAGATCTCCATCTAGCTGTTTTAAATGTAATATGGACACTTCTATCTCATCGGAATGGATAGCTATTGTTCGCAGAGACCAGAGTCAGTTTATTAAAGGGCAAGCTATTATGCTGAATGCTACATTGGAACCAATTATTGTTGAAACTACGACCATTCAAGAGGCCCTCTCGTAGATTAAGTCTCTCTCTCTTTTTTGACAATGTAATGGTTGAGTTTAATTGCAAAGTAACCATTGATGCTTTGTGTTCTCGTTGTCGTTAGTGTCATAATTTAGTCTTTTATTTCGAGACTTTAGTTTTGAAAGTATTTACAAGCTTTATCCTTTCATTGGACGTGTTGTAATGCAAATAAGGCCACTCACTATTATATGCTCATAATGTTATTTGGAACTCTCCTCCTTTTTTACTTAATTGTTTTCATTACGATTTTATATCTCCTTTTAATGTTTTTCGAGGGATTTAGGTCCAGGTGTAGTGAGGAGGCGTATTGGCTTGGATTTAGATTTCCCTCATTTATTGTGTCTTGGTTACTCTTTTTGTTTTGTTAATATTGTTTACCATAAAAAAATAAATTATTAAAGAATTTTAAGATATTATTGATAATTGAGTTTGACAATAATCAAGATGACAAGATACAATAAAGGCTGGCATGTTTATTACGTTCACCATCACAACCAACTTTTGTTGCTATAATTGATCAAAAAAGAAAAGAAGAACTATAGTTGCTATATCAACAATAACAACAAACACAATATTTGTTCTTCTTTCCTATGTTGTAATGAGTGGTTGAGTTATTTGCTAGCTTAATGACCACCAAATTTAAGTAGATATCATCGAAGAAGGTCGGCAACATACTAGCTTTTCATGAATTTGTTTGGTTTTTCCCACTTAAGAGGAAACCATCAACAAAATGAGACCATAGCTCTCAAATTCATCCTTCTATCTTTTTTGGAAGTTGAGAAATTTTACAGAGAAAGCAAAGACACCGAAAAATAAGATGCAAAAGCCGATTAGTACGGCCACCGCGGGTCCTGTTACATCGGGATCAATGCCGAAGACTGTTGATACATACTCTTTCACGGTGCCTTTAAATGTCGGTTCAACAATCATGGTTTCGACATCGCCAAGCTGAGAGCTGATAATACCCTTTAAAGTCCATGCAACAGGACAAATGTAGTAGAACCAGATCCACCATCCTGGAATTCTCTGCAGTCCAAATCAAAATGGTTCATTCCATGATTGGGAACCACACTTCCTAAATACCAACTCTTTATCAATAATTT
>JABEZY010275011.1:10181-26398 GCA_013467495.1 Gossypium gossypioides
TTTATACGAGCTTACTAAGCATTCATTGCTTACGTAGTTATTTTCCTTTACTTTACAGATTATCGAAAGCTCGGTCGGGTTGGAAGCTTGTCGGAGATCTATCACACTATCCAAAGATTATATCGATAGATTTGATATTTTGATTAAGGTTATAATGGCATGTATATGTGGACTTGTGTTGATGAACTAGTTGTTATGTTTTGCTTGTAAATATGGTAATATGGTTGGTGAGCTTTTGGCATTTGATGTATTGATGATTGGTGTTTTTATTACCAAATTGATGCATGGGTTAAATGGCCAAAGGGGTATGTCTTGGCATGGTTGAAATGTGGTCAATTAGGTTATGTGTTGATATGGAGTTTAGTTAAGGTTGTTTGGATGAAACATGATCGTTTTGATGAAAATGTAAGTATGAATGTTTGGTTGTGATTGAGGTGCCTAAATGGCATATTGGTTGAATGGACTTATAGTATATTGAAATGGCCTTCTTATGCATATTTTGGCATATTTTGGTGCCTTGATCATAGGTTCATTTGGCGTAATGGTACTTGTTGAAATTGGGTGAAAGAAAAGGCTTGATTTTGGCCTATTACTTGTCCACACAGCCTTAGACAAAGGCGTATGTCTCAGTCGTGTGTGACACACGGTCAGGCGACATGGTCATGTGTCCCCTGTAGGTTGTTAATGGTTGCTTTTTGAAAGTTGCAGGCCTAGCACACGGCTTGGCACACATGCGTGTGTGGCTATTTTGAAAGTTACACGGCCTGGCACACGGGCATATGGCTTGGCCGTGTGACCCAAGTCAGTGAGTTACATGGGATGGGACATGGGCTGGGACACGGCCGTGTGTCCCTATTTTGAATGTTACACGGCTTGAGACACGGACGTGTGTCTCAGTCGTGTGAGCCACACGGTCTGGTCACACAGCCGTGTGACCCCTGTAGTATAAATTTTTCTAAATTTTTCCTAAACTTTCTAAATGTTTTTTTATTTAGTCTCGTACTGTTTCTATTGTATTTTTAAGGCCTCGAGGGCTCGATTAAGGGAAGTTATGAATTTATTTGAATGAAATTAGAATATGTATTGCATTGATGTATGAATTAAATGGTTTAGTGTTCTATTTGTTTGGTAATGCTTCGTAACCCTATTCTGGCAATGGATACGAGTTAGGGATGTTACAGTTGAGGCCTTGGGACATGTGGAGAGATATGGGAATGTCAAGCTATACTCCATTTAATGGGACATGTTGGTGTAGAGAAGAGTGTTTACCTTTATGCTACACTTATGGGACATGTTAAGGACTCTTTGAGTCATGCTGAGGTGATATAAAGAGATCTGCATATCCAACAAAATAGATAAATTAAGATAAGTAAGTTCAGGTGAAAACATATTTTATGTTCCTCAGCCATTTTGATAAGACAAGTATGTGAGCATGTTTCATGCTATACAAGATCAGTTTTTAAACAAGATCAAGCTAAGTCTTTCTAAGTATGATTTTTCAACAAGCACATGCAAAACTGTTTTTACAAACTAATGTTTTCTGACAAACTAGGTCTCGTACCTTCTCCACGAACCCAGCATGCAACATGATTTTTCAGACTAAGTTTTCTTTCTGTTTTAAACTCTTTATTTTTAAGAATACTCCGACTATTCCTAATTCTTCACTGACTTCGCAATGAACTCACCCACTCCTCTCTTACATTGCAGGTAAGTAAGTCATAGATGGTAGTGGTGAGGTAGATGACTCGGCGAGGCCTATCCCTAAACAGATATCGGTGAACTTGGGAAATAGGCGATGGGGTTTTATTTATGTGGGATTAGTTTGATTAAGCTACATCTGATATTGAAACCATTTCCTTAAGTTTACTTCATTTTGATTTATTATCAGCTTTTTCGAACTATGCACTAAGATAACTACTTGTTAATCTATCTCTTCTTGATATGAATAAATTCTGATGTTTCCATTATTTTTTCCCTGCATGCGTAAAATGTTGTATTACTTATATAACACGCCAAACCCGACCTTTTAGGAGGATCTGAGTAAGACATGTCACTATAGAGAAATCATCAATCTTTAAAATTATTTTTGGCGTATACTTTGTAAACCTAGGGTTTTGTATTCAACATTTAATACAAATAATAAAATAAGTGTAAGCCATATGGCATATAAGCTTTAAAAAGAAAATTTTTCATCGTATGAAATATAACACTGGAAAACCATATCTAAAATGAAGCTTCATAAAAACATAGTTTATCAATCATAGGTTTCGAACACAAATTCTTCTCAAATTACAATTAGACATCACCCCCCATAGTACAAAATAACAGAAGTCTCACAACAGTAGATGTCCTCTGGCGTAGTCTAACAAAATGTCTTCCTCTAGCAGTAAGCTTGAGAAGGAAAAAAGGAAATGGGGTAAGTTCAAAAGAACTTAGTGAGTTAAAAAAGAAGTCTTAACAATAACCACTAATACTTCAAGCAGATTACATCAAAGAGTCAAGCACAATCATATAGTTCACCAGATGGCGAGTACCATACACAAACAGTCTATTCGTCGATTTACTATTCCTTTGGCACATACACTACACTCATATGACCATATAGATACACCTTCTTCATACCAACCATTTACCCAAGTCCTTAACCAGATTCATATCATATATTCCATTCATATTCCTTTGTTTGTATCATTTGTCATGATTTGCCAATCTGGGTTGCAACATACATTTGCCCTACCAGAGACTACACAACCATTTTCATGTATTACGATCTACTAGTTTAATGTACATTCCATTGAAGGCATCGCCATGAATATTTTTCCTTAACATCATTTTCATGATTCAGTCTGTATCATTCTTGGCAGAACCAGAAGGTAGTAACTTAAGGATGAAGAATGGTTCTTACACTTTAACACAGATATTATAGACCCATACTGACAACTCTGAACAACCACTTTTCATATACACACACTTCACCTTTACAAATCATAAGTACTTACCTTACACGAATTATAAAACAGGAATACCACACACATAGAAGTATGAAGGAACTCACCAAAAATATAGCAAAGTCTATATAGCATGACCTTTCCCTTTATCACTTACGCTACAATGTCTTGAGCTAAAATATAAATAATTAAACTTATTAGATCATTACACCATCGAACCCAAACATGCATGCAAGAAACATTAACATTTAACCTAGAATTAAGAAACTTCCTTCCTTACATACTAATCTAATACTTGTGCATGTAGAGTTAAAAATACGTAAATAACTATGAAACTAACCTAGGGTTCATCAGTATTTACTAGAAAGCTAAAACAAATGTAGGAGTTGGTTGAATACAGCGAACCCAACTTCATATAGGTTTTTAGACTTAAGCTTTTCAGAGAATGCAGAGAAAATCAAGAAGAAGATGGATGCAAAAAAAAACACAATTTTTTTCAGTGGAGACTGATATCCTTAAATACCTAAGCACAGAGACAATGTTTGGTGGAAGGATCATATTATTCCACTAACACACTTGATTTTTGTGGTTAAGTGCACTTACCATCATTTTAGTCTTATTAGCTACAATATCTTAGTTCCATTCTAACTAGTTCTCACTTGGCTAACTAAATTTTTTTATTAAAATAATAAACAAATCTATTAACTACAAACTTAAAGAATTCACCTAAACTTCTAGGATGACATATACGCAACAAAAGAATCCGCCAACCCACAGATCTTGCCAAAACACAGGATTCATCAATTGGCACATACACAATATACTATACTTATACAAAATTAACACTTTACTTTATCAAAACTACACTTAATACCATGACACAATAAATAGTAACCAGATACATAGACTTCACTGGGCAAGCTATTACAACTCTCCCCTAGTTAGAAAATTTCGTCCCCAAAATTCATACCTGAAAATAACTGAGGATATTGCTCTTTCATTTGGTTTTCTTTTTCCTATGTAGCTTCTTCAGTATTATGATTTCTCCATAGAACTTTTACTAAGAGAATTCTTTTACTTCTCAGCTCTTTTACCTCTCTTGCTAGAAGACAAACAGGTTCTTCTTCTTAAGACAAGTTCAACCTCTAATTTTTCAATTTGAACAACATGATCAGGATTGGATCTATACTTTCTCAACATAGATACATGAATCACGTTGTGAATCTTTGATAGCTCAGGTGGTAGAGCCAATCTGTAAGCTATAAGCCAAACTTTCTCAAGAACTTCATAAGGTCCTACAAACCTTGTACTTAGCTTTCCTTTCTGCCTAAATCTAATAATTTTCTTTCAAGGAGAGAATTTCATAAATACCTCATCCCCAGCTTCAAATGAGATTTCTTTTCAAATCTACATAAGCTTTCTAATGATCCTGTGCAGCCTTTAAATGATTTCAAATAATAGAGACTTTCTCTTCAATTTGTCATACTAATTCAGGACCCACTAATTTTCTTTCACTAAGCTCTATCCAACAAATAGGTGTTCTACACCTTCTACCATACACAGTTTCAAATGGAGATATTTTCAGACTAGCATGAAGACTATTATTATAAGTAAACTCAACTAAAATAACATACATTTCCTAGTTTAGTTCAAAATCAATTACATAGTTTCTCAACATATCTTCCAAAATCTGAATAACTCTTTCAAACTAACCATCAGTTTGAGGATGAAATGCAATACTAAATTGTAACCTAGTCCCCATAGATCTTTGTAACTGATTCCAAAACCTTAAGGTAAACCTTGGATATCTATCAAACACTATGGAAGAAGGAATTCCATGAAGGTGCACAATCTTAGCAATATACAATTTAGCTAACTTCTCTAAAGAATAAGTAGTATTCACAGGCACAAAGAGAGCTAACTTAGTAATTCGATCTACTATTACCCATACAAAATTCTTTTTATAAAGACTAAGAGGCAAACTTGATACAAAATCCATAGTAATTCTATATCATTTCCACTCTGAAATTTCTAAAGGATACAATTTACCTAAAGGTACCTGATGTTCAGCTTTGACTCTCTAACAAGTTAAACAAGTTGAAACATACTCTGCAATTTCTCTTTTCATACCAAACCACCAATATGAGCTTTTTAGATCTCTATAAATTTTGACGCTCCAAGGATGGAGTGAAAAAGGTCCCTAATGAGCTTCCCTTAATAACTCTTTCCTTAGTCCATTCCCAACTAGTACAAACATTCTATTAATGAATCTTAACTCACCATCATTTCCTAGACTGAAATTTGTTGCTTTGCCAAACATCATTCTCTACTTAAACACTTCATATTGAGCATCTTTCATCTGCTCTTCTAATATCTGAGAAAGAAAGGTTGGTTTTACTACTAGTTCTGTTAGCAAGGATCCATTATTAGACATACTCACTTTTGCTCAAAGAGACAATAACACTACCATAATTTTTCTACTCAAAACATCTGCCACCAGATTTGCCTTTCCTGGATGGTATTCAATGATCAAATCATAATATTTTATCTAACCATCTCATTTGATGCAAATTCAGATCCTTCTAAGTCATTAAGTACTTTAAACTTTTGTGATCAGAGAATATATGACACTTCTCTCTATACAAATAATATCTCCAAATCTTGAATGCTAACACCAGTACTGCCAATTCTAAGTCATGAGTTGGATAGTTTCTCTCATGAAGTTTAAGCTGACGTGATGCATAAGCTATAACGTTTCCTTTCTGCATAAGTACACATCCTAACCTATTTAAAGATGCATCAATATAAACTATATACTCTATCCCAGACTCTAGTTGTGCCAACACTGGAGCTTTTATCAATACTATTTTCAATTTCTCAAAACTCTATTGACATTTATCATTCCACTCAAACTTTTCTTTCTTTTTTAGTAACCGAGTCAGAGGTGATGCTATCATAGAAAAACCCTTCACAAATCTTCTGTACTAACCAGCTAATCCTAGAAAACTGCGAATGTTAGATGAATTTTTGGGCGTATTCCACCCAAGAGTTGCCTTTACCTTGATGGGTTCAACTTTAATACCATTAGAAGGGATAACATGTCCCAAAAAATGTACCTCTCTAAGCCAAAAATCGCACTTACTGAACTTAGCATATAACTGATTATCACGCAGATTTCTCAGCAAAATTCTTAAATGTTCCTCATGGTCAGTCTCATTCTTAGAGTAAACCAATATATCATCAATAAAAACCACTACAAACTAATCTAAGTATGACTAAAATACTCTATTCATCAAATCCATAAATATAGCAGGCGGATATGTCAATCCAAAAGGCATTACCAAAAATTCATAGTGACTATACCTTGATCGAAAAGTTGTCCTAGATACATCATCACCCTTAATCCTTACTTGATAATATTTATACCTTAAATCAATTTTGGAGAAAATCATAGCCCCACTTAACTAATCAAATAGTTTTTCAGTCTATGGAAGAGTATACTTATTATTTATTATGACTTTGTTCACCTGGCAGTAATTTATATATAAGCGCATAGTTCCATTTTTCTTTTTTACAAATAGAATTAGTGCACCCCATGATGACACACTTGATCTAATAAAACCCTTATTCAACAGATCTTGCAACTACTTTTTTAAATCTTTAAGTTCCAACGGTGCCATCCTACATGGAGTATAAGAAATAGGTCCTATTCTAGATTCCAGTTCAATAGAAAACTCTACCTCACTTTCATGAGGCATTCTAGGAAGTTCCCTATGAAACATATCTACAAATTCTCTTACCGCAGAAACTTGACTAATCTCTTTTCTTGATTCAGATGAATCCATGATATAAGCTAAATAAGCATCTGTGCCTTGAAAAATTATTTTCCTAGCAAACACTGCATAAATTATCAAGTTCACCATTAGTCTGTAAACCAGGCATCAACACTTCTTTACCCTCAACATTTCTTAGGCGTACACTTCTAGTTTGACAATCAACCATAATATTATGTCTTTTCAACTAGTCTAACCCTAAATTTTTATTAAACTCATGGGAACTCAATAACAACAAATCTGCCAAAAATCTATATTTGCTAAAAACTAATGGACAATTTCTGATTAACTTATTCACCATAGTTCTTTGACCTAAGAGATTTGATACTAGCACATTCGTTTCAGAGTATACTACTTCAAGATTAAGACCCTCTATACCTTAGTACAGATATATGAATGAGTAGATCTTGGATCAATCAAAGCATAAATACTGTTACCATGAAAAGAAAATTTACCAGTTATTACTTCAGGCAGATCAAAATCCTCCTTAGCTTTCATCATATAGGCTCTTGCTGATGCTTAATAACTTAACTTACTAAGATTTTTCCTCTGTGTTCCCTATACTGAACCGAATTTATTTGTCATTCCAAATCTACTCTCATGTTGAATCTTTTGAGAGCTTTTGACTGATTGTTCAATGTTTAATTCAATCTTTAACCATATAATCTTTGGACCCACATCCAAAACATGTCCTAAAACGCTTCTTGGATTCACCACCATGATTCCTACCATAATATTCACATTCGCATTCCATCCTTCTAGAACCTTCAAAACTTGCCATAAAATCAGGTGGTCTATTGAATCATTCACATTTGAAAGTTATGAACTGTGAATCTTTTTTCGAAGGTTTCTTAAAACTTGCTAGTGAGGGAGGACTTCACCTACCTCTATTTATCCTTTCACTTTCAAAATTCCTGCTCCTATCTCTAATGATCAATTTCATATTATGAGCTTTTGCTGTCATTGTTACAAGTGTTTTACATTTAGCTGCTGCAACCAGTGCACGAATCTCATCCCTTAGTCCCCGTTCAAACTTATCACAAATTTCTTTTTTAGTTTGAAACATGTTCTTTGCATAGCGACTAAGTTTGAGAAATTCCCTCTCATATTCAATAACTGACATTCTCCCTTGCCTCAAATACAAAAAATATTTCTTCATCTGTTCAACATACATCTGATTAACATATCCTTCTCTAAACTTTTTTAGAAAGAAATCTCAGTCAATCATTTGCTCAAGAGTCACACTAACCAAAGTTTCCCAGCATTGGTAAGCTTCTCCTTCCAACAGCAATATAACATATCTAAGACTATCCTCAGAAGTACATTTCAATTCCTTTATCACCCTACACAAATGAGATAACCACAATTCAATCAAAGTGGGATAATCACCTTTATCACCAAAGAACTCATTGGCACCTCTTTTCCTACTTTCTCTTACAAGGTCAACCTTAGGTGGAGCCATAGTAGGTACTAAACGAGCAGGATGGGCTAGGCGAGNNCTTTAGGCTGTGGTTGTTGTGGCTGATGCTGTTGAGGCTCTTGATTATTGTGTCATCATAGTGAAAAACACATTCCTAAATGCATTCTCTACATTTTCCATATTATTAGCAGTAGTAGCTTGTTCTTGTGTAGGCATATGGCTTTCTATTTCTTTACAAGTGGCTTCTCAAGAACCATTAGGCATTTCCTTATATTTTTAAAAAATAAATTCTAACTTAATACGAAACATTAAAGACTAAGCCAAAGGTGTACCATGCATGATGGGGTGTGACACAACCATCAGTTTTTTGAGAATCGACTAAACCTTAGCTTTGACACCAACTTGTAACATGCCAAACCCGACCCTTTAGGAGGATTCGAGTAAGACATGTCACTACAGAGAAATCATCAATCTTTAAAATTATTTTTGGCATATACTTTATAAAACTAGGGTTTTGTATTCAACATTTAATACAAATAATAAATAAGTGTAAGCCATGTGGCATATAAGCTTTAAAAAGAAAATTTTTCATCGTATGAAATATAACACTGGAAAACCATTTCATATCTAAAATGAAGCTTCATAAAAACATAGTTTGTTAACCATAGGTTTTGAATACAAATTCTTCTCAATTTACAATCAGACATCACCCCCTATAAGTCATGCATCGTACAAAATAACAAAAGTCTCACAACAGTAGATGTCTTCTGGTGTAGTCTAACAAAATGTCTTCCTTTAGCAGTAAGCCTGAAAAGGAAAAAGGAAACAGGGTAAGTTTGAAAGAACTTAGTAAGTTAAAAAAGAAGTCTTAATGATAACAACTGATACTTCAAGCAAATCACATTAAAGATTCAAGCACAATCATATAGTTTGCCAGATGGTGAGTACCATACATAGACAGTCTATTCGCCAATTTACTATTCCTTTGGCGCATACACTATTCTCATATGGCCATATAGATAAACCTTTTTCATACCAACCATGTAATCAAGTCCTTAACCAAATTCTTATCATAAATTCCATTCATATTCCTTTGTTTGTATCCTTTGTCATGATTTGCTAATCTGATTTGCAACATACATTTGCCCTACTAAAGGCTACATAACCATTTTCATGTATTGCGATCTGCCAGTTCAATGTACATTCTATTGAAGGCATCGCCATGAATATTTTTCCTTAACATCATTTACATGATTCAGTCTGTATCATTCTTGGTAGGACCGGAAGGTAGTAGCTTAAGCATGAAGAATGATTTTTACACTTTAACACAAACATTATAGACTCATATTGACAACTTTGAACAACCATTTTTCATATATGCATAGTTCACCTTTACATAGCATAAGTACTTACCTTACACGAATTATAAAACACGAATACCACACACATGGAAGTATGAAGGAACTCACCAGAAATACAACAAAGTCTATATAGCAGGACCTTTGCCTTTATCACTTAGTCTACAGTGTCTTGAGTTAAAATATAAATAATTAAACTTATTAGATCATTACACCATTGAACCTAAACATGCATGCAAGAAACATTAACATTTAACCTAGAACCAATAAGCTTTCTTCCTTACATACTAATCTGCTACTTATGCATGTAGAGTTAAAAATATGTAAATAACTATGAAACTAACCTAGGGTTCATCAATATTTACCAGAGAGCTAAAACAAAAGTAGGAGTTGGTTGAATTCAGCGAACCCAACTTTAGATAGGTTCTTGGACTTAAGCTTTTCAGAGAATGCAGAGAAAATCAAGAAGAAGATGGATACAAAGAAAACACAATTTTTTTCAGTGAAGACACTGATATCATTTTATATACCTAAGCACGGAGACAAGGTTTAGTGGAAGGATCAGATTATTGCACTAACACTCTTGATTTTCGTGACTAAGTGCACTTATAATCATTTAAGTCTTATCAAGTACAATATCTTAGTCTCATTCTAACCAGTTCTTACTTGGATAACTAAATTGCCTTATTAAAATAATAAATAAATCTATTAACTACAAACTTAACGAATTCGCCTAAACTTCTGGGATGGCATATACTCAATAGAAGAATCTGCTAACCCACAAATCTCACCAAAACACACAATTCGCCAAAACACAGGATTCACTAATTAGTTCGTACACAAAATACTATACTTAAACAAAGTTAACACTTTACTTTATCAGAACTACGCTTAATAGCATGACATAATAAACAATAACCAGATATAGAGACTTTGTCGAGTGGGCTGTTACAACTTAATTAGGTTAAAGAATGTTTTATTTCCATATGCGAGTCAGTTTTACTATAGAATACTGTTCATGCGAACCCAGTATGTTTGCGACCCCAACATGCATGCGAACCTTAGTTGTGATAATCATACTATTAAGCGAACCTATAAAAGTGCGAGAACCCTTGTATAAATAAACTCTTTTATTGCAAAGCTCGGTTGCACGCGAACCCATGATGTATGTATACTTGCGAACTAAGGCTTGATGTGTGCAAACTTAGGAAAATTTGCGAACCTCAGATTTTATGCGAACTTGTGTTTTGGAGTAAACTTATGCTTTATGTTGCATTGCGAACTCATATATTATTTGCGAACCTACGTTGTTGTACGAACCTTATTAATTACTTCTAAGTTTTTGTACTTTTATTTGAGTCTGTTGAATTACTCTATTTATTTCATTCTTGTGAACCGTTAAGTTTTATTATTTAGATTACATGCGAACCCTACCTCTATTTGTTTAATAAGCTCGCATGTTTTACATTTTATGCATGATATTAATTCGTTGTTGTGTTATAACTTAGCACTTTATAAGTCGGATATATGTTGTGTGTTGGAGATTAGGTGGGGAGTTAACAGCAAGTCACTTCGGTGGTTAATATAGCTCGCCAAATTCGGGTCGAACCTACTCAGGCGGGTTTGGGGTGTTACAGAAATTCTCTAAGGCACCAAAACAAAACGGAAACAAACTCAAAAGAGAAAAGAGCAACAAAAGCACAGAAAAACCACAAGAAAGCAACACACACAAGGTGTTTAAGTAAATGTTCTCAAAGTATCTCCATTATTTTGAAAAAATTACCACTAAGTGATTACAAATAAGGGAGAAAGCTCTATTTATTGTTAAGCTCCTCCAGATCCAATGATACATATCGAATTACATCAACAGTTGAGATTTGTACCTATCTACAAAATGAGAGTATTAAGAGATTTAAAGCCTATATTTCTTTTATCCCTTAAGATTTATAATAATTACCCTGCTAACTCTAATTTTACTAGAGTATTTCACTGAGCCACCAAGGCCTCAAGTAAATAAGATCCTCCATATGTTTCATGAATCGAACCAGTTCAAGTGGGTCAAATGAGTCTTATTTAACTAATTGATCTCCATGGGACGTTCTGTGCGCAATGATCATGAGTTTTGATCTACGACCCGTGACATTTGAACAGATATAAAACTAATTTTAAAGTTAAACACAAAATCAATTTATTCTATTTATTTGGTTCGGGTTATCAAAACCAAAACAAAACCTAATTAACAATTTAAACTAATATAGCTAATCAAATTAACAAAAAATTAATTTCCCAAAAAGATTTTGTTTATTCGATTCGGTTGGGTAGATTTAAGATGAGTTTGGATGGACGGTACGTTTATCTACGATTAGTGTAAAAAGAACAATGACAATAAAATTAAATATTATAACAGTTAGATGGAAATTTTGCACACCCTTTTGCATGACCCGACTCCCGCAGTAATATAGGCATGGGGCTGGCAGTAGGCAGGCATATAGAGCAAAGAAATGGTATCTAAGTTTCCGGCGAAAGCCACGGCTGCTTTTTGCCTAATCACTGCGGGCTGCTTCTCATCTCAAGCCAATCTTCTCCCCTTCTCCGACTCTCCCGTTTCCCAAGGCATTCTTCGCTCTTCTCGTGCAATCTGCACTGTCCGGCTTCTCTCTCTTTCTCTCGACCTCTCTTACTTTTTACTTCTGCCTTTTTGAAAATTTCTAATTATGATTTGTTGATTTGTTATGCAGGTTGCTATCACCATTGCTGACTACAAGTATTCTTTATATGGGCTTCCGAACGACTGCGATGAGTATCGTCGTCTATTATCTGAGGTTCCTTTTGATATTCGATTAAACTAAATTGAATTATTATTATCATCATTGCCTTTCTATAAACTAGAAATTCCTTGCAAATTTACCCTAAAACCATTTTCTCCTTTTATCAAATCTGATTTTGGTTTTACCTATTTTCTTTTACTTTTTAGCAACGTTCGAGATATCAAAAACTGAATAATAGTAAGCATATACCTGGAGCTTTTGATGCCGAACAATGTCTTGTAATGTATGTGTTCTGTTACTCTTAGGCATGAAATTAAAAGCGAACATAGGAAATTGAAATTAAGCTCCTTTAATTGTTGCCTTCATCTTCAACTGAGTTACCTCTTCGTGGGAGAATCTTTTTAAAGTGCATTTCCTCCATGACTGGATTGATAAATCATGGCTAAACTACATTTGCGATATGATTATCCAACTTCAAAAAGTTATAAAATACTCACTAAATTATTCGAAAGTTTTCATTCAAGTCATTAGGCTATTAAAATCGCAAAATTATATACATTGATTTTAACTCTTCTGAAAAACCATTATATAGTTATTTCTGTTTTTTTCCTCCACTTGTAAGAGCCAAGGAAACTGTAGTTACGAAAATATGTGTAAGAGCTATTGTGGTACCAAAAACTGAAATAAATTAGATACAAAAAGAAGAAAAATATAACCTTGTCATACATGTTCACACTTTTATAATGTCTGTGAAAGTAATTCAAAGAAATGTTAGTTCCAGTCATCTTTATATTTTTTCCTCAAATAGTCAAAGAAACAAAATAAATTTCTTTGTATAAGTTTTTTTTAGACTCCAAAGGCTGTATAGGTAAGCTTCAGCTTTGTTGAATGTTTGATCTGACGTATGCACTTTATGCTGAATATATGGTTTTTCGCGCTAACTAGGTTCATTTGCGCTCAGCTAAAAGATTGCTGAAATTATGTGAAATAAACAAAGGTTTTTATGTGAAAGCTGGCCAGTTTGTTTCTTCCCTTCGTCAGATTCCTAAAGAATACTCTTTGACCCTTTCCTCGTTGCAGGATCAGGTGAGTTAATCTCATTTTCTTCTCTGCATATAATGTATCCCTAAGAGACACAACTTATAGGTTCTCATTCTAATTTCTATTCCTATGTTACTGTAGGTGGTTCCTTATGATTTTAAGGTCATAAAAGAAGTATTAGTCAGCAATCTTGGCCAGGATCCGTCAGAGCTGTAAGTTGCATTTCTTTAATCATAGTTTGGACTCATATAATTGTTTATATCTTTCCTCGAAGTTTCTCGTGTTCAATCAGCATGACCCTGTTGAGAATTAATAAATGCGTATTAGGTGCTGACATGTAGTGCAGATGGTACACTACCTGCCAGTGCTGTCAAGGTGTATTTCTAGGAATTAGGGTGTAGTGCAAATCAAGAAAAGTGCAGATGGTACACTACCTGGTTTCATTACTTTTTAGTGTCTTTTTGTTAGTTGTTCTTTTAATAGTTGAAAAGGAAGAATAGCTTTCTTTATAACAATGGAAGTATGAACCTTGGGTCATATAATGCAAATTCTTTTTATTCAGATGGAAGTGAAGGAAAACATTAAGCCTTTTGGTCCTGATTTCTTGTTAAATATGATAAATTTATCTTTTGTACACATCACGTTATGGAATGAAGTCTTTATTGTTTACTAATAAAATCATAAGTCTTATACATATACCTACATTTATGTACAGTATATATAAAATCATTAAATTATGAGTTGTCTTTATAGCAAGCCAAATGCATCTTGAATCTACTTAAGAGTCCCTTTACCTTGTATCTACCTATTGCAAAGCTTCCTCAAAGAATTTGTATTATATATAAATCTTGTCTCTTTATGCATATCTGTAACAATTTAAAATTCAAACCCTTGCAATCTCAACTATTGCTAAGCTCTCGCCTCCCTAGAAATGTGTCCTTTTGGGTAAAGTGAATTCAAAATGAAACACTATTTTGGCCTTTATATTTAGGTTGGGCCTCCCCACTTGTTTCTAATTTGGTTTTAAGTTGCAATCTTTATGGTTATTTTTTTGCCTTTGAAGGTCTGACTAGTTAAGCTTTTAAAATAGTATAACTTCTTTTGTAGGTATTTGATAGAAATAGATCTAACAGTTGATTATGGAACTGAACATCTTCCTATAAGATCCTGTAGAACAAAAAAAGAAAAAGGGAGAAGCAAAATTTTATTCATTGGTTCATCTTGTGTGTGTGTTACCTAAATTTTCTGTTGACTAGAAGATTTCTGTGTAAATTTTAGATTTACTTGGTTTAATGAGCAGCCAATCGCTGCTGCATCCATTGCGCAAGTGCATCATGCAATGTTGAAAGACCATCAAGAAGTAGCTATTAAGGTTAGTTGGCATAATATTGCTTACTCTTTTGTTGTTTTCTCTTTGTACTATATTGTTTAGTTGTGATTAAATGCCTTTGTCTTATACTAGACATGGTAATTCATGTAGCCATGGTGGTTTGTGTATTTTGCTATGTCATAATCGTATTTAAGATATTTTATATCTTTATAAATTTTGATTTGTTAATAATTTGTTCAAAAAGATTTTGAGACATTTGCGTATTTGTCATAATCATGTTACGTTTTCTTATCATGTCGTCATTTAGTTATTTTGTGTCATGTTCATTTCGGATAAGTGTGTAGTGTATAATTTTGTCAAGTCCATCTTATATCTAGATGGGTAGAGTGAATAGAAAGATTTTTGAAGTGATTTCATCTACTATTGAAAAAACTCTAACCACTCTCGAAAACTTGCCCAAACTAACATGGTACTTGACCTAGGTTGATTGAAAAGGTCATTGAACCTAGCCACAAAGATACTTGAAATAGAAACATCTGAACATGAAATGAGACAAATGATTAAAGTACTTGCTAGATCCTTATACTTTAGAGTCTAGTGCAATTTTTAAGTAATTATGACAAAAAAACGAGCTCACAACTGATTGCATGTTCCCTTGTGGCCGAAAAGGGCAAATACATGCTTTTTCTTGCTGTTAATTTACTAACGTAAGTTGTTTTGACTTGTCATTGTAAGATATGGTCTCTACTATTATATAAAATGGATGGGTGAGTTGGTGTAACTAGTTAAATAGATAATAACTTACTTTATAAAGCTACTTTTAAAATCTAATGAAGTTATGATATCAAAATTAAGGCAAATGTGTAGCAAGTGCCATGAAGTCCTTTTCAATCAAACTATTTACATGTTATAAACCAAGCGATTTTGTTATTTTAAAGAATAATTAAAACAATGACTGTAGTGTCATGTGATTTATTTGGTAGCAAGAATGAGTTTGTAGGTTCTTTGTCATTGCATGTTAACATAAATAATGAGTTGTTGACTATGTTACTTATTTACTTGTTTAAACTGATAATTGAATTAATAACATTCGAAAATCAAATTTTGGGTGAGTAAAGTTGAACTTTTTGATGGAGGAGTTGTGCATGCTTTACCTTTTACTTACCATGGGGAGCCAACTCATATGTGGTCTAGGTGGTTGTAAATTGCTCATAACGTTTGAAAGTGAAGCTTGAATTATGAACTTGAAACTCTTCAAATTAACAGTCAAGTAGGAGCTTACCTTCAATATGAATTGGGTACTTACTCTTGAAGATTTTTAGTTGTTATTGTTACTTTCCCTTGCCAAATGGGTGATGTTAGTTTCCCATCATTATTGAAAAGAAACATTTTATTGAGTTTAAGATGCATTGGTAGTTGAGTTGTTAGGTTGGAATTTGTTGGCAATGATAATCCATTTTCCTTTTTCTCCGTAATCAATCTTCTCATTTACGATCAACATCTTCTGGAGTCTTTCTTG
>JABEZY010275126.1:0-16818 GCA_013467495.1 Gossypium gossypioides
ACTAAATCGTAAAAAGTGCAAAACTCAATCATTATTGGTTAAAAGGTTAAAATAGTTAAGTGGGTGGACCTTAGTGGTTAATATACCATAAATTTTCCATAGTGGACGGCATTAGATATATTGGAAACAAAATTTTTTTATTTATTTAAAATAATGATCAAATAAAAGGAAATAAAGTGTAAAACATAAAATAAAATAAAAAGCACCACCTTTTTAATTTGGTTTTTCTCACCCGAAACTCCATTGTTGCTAGCTCGAGGAATTTAGCCAAGCGTATAACCTTGCATGTAAGCTAAATTCCTATTCATTTCTAGTAAATTTTATGTTTTTAAGATCGTTACAACTAGGTTTAGCTAACTTGTATCTTCTTTTTCAAAACTGTTAAAGATTTTAAAACTTGCCATTGATGAATATTAGATGTTTTTGATAGAATTTGTTAGATTTTGAATCTATGAAATGTTTAAAGATTATTTGATTAACTAAATTTTGTTAATTTAGTAATTATGGACTAAGTTGTTAAAATAGTGAAATTGTATGATATTCTTGTGAAATTTTGATAAAAATGGGCTGAGTAGAGGCTAAGTAAAAATTGGCTAGCATGAGTTCTCTTTAACTGTGCTTAATTTGTGAGTTTTGGGTTTAGGGACTAAATTGTAAAAAGGGTAAAATTTTAGGGTATTTTTGTAATTTTATGGAAAGGTTAAATTGTGTAAATTTGATTATATAAGTGCTGAAATTGGATTAATTGAATAAACTTATTATATATAGATCAAGAAACTAGACAATCAGAGTTAGATCGAGGATAAGCTGGGATATTAGATTAATTGTCGGCTCTGTTTTTACAATTTTTTTGTTGGGGTAAGTTCGTATAACGATTAAATTTGTTAATGCTATTTTGGATGAAATGTTAATTAATATTTGTGATATGCATTATTAGATTAATAGTTGTGTATTAATTTGGTATAATGGATTAAGTTGTGAAACTAATTAATTTAAAGTCTATATATATAAAAGGAAAGAGTTTGGATGTGTAAATTGAAAAATTTGTATTCCATGAAGCATGTGTGAAATGGTATAATATAATGAAATTTAAAGAATCGAATATGTACAAAGGTCTCGTTTGAACATTGTGAATACTTAGGATACAAATGACATGTAATTAGGGATTATACGATTTTGGGTGTTGGTCCTGGATGTCCTACCGATAGCTGAAGTCCTACATTTGTTGCAAATTATCCACAGCTCGTGTGAGCAGCATAATGTAGCTAACATCCCAACCCACAGCTCGTGTGAGCACTATTGAAAAGGTTACGGTTACAGAAAAAGGCACACTATGTGTGAGCATCCCCGAGTATCCGATGTTATTCTATATAGTTTAACGGGTAAGAAAAGGTGTAACTAATATTCATATGAAATGGAAAGATGAATATGCATATCTGAAATGAAAAGGATGAGAATTTATCATGTGAATGTTATAAATATATTTTTTGTTATAAGTTCATGATATGTATTTGAACTAACCCATTTGATATATTTTTCGAAATGCTTATGCAAGTGTAAGGTTGCCAAAAGATGTCATGTTAGATATGAATCTATTTCAATTGCATAAATTGTTGAAATCTTAAGGTAAGTTAAGTAAATTTCGTATGAACTTACTAAGCATTCAAAATTTTTACTTGTTATCCCCCTTTTTACTTGTAGATCTTCGATTTAGTAGAAAGTATCGCTCTGATTGCTTCGGATCTCACACTATATAGCCTACGATTTTGTACTCTTTTAATCATTTTGGACTAGGTTACGTGGCATGTATATAGGCTGGACATGTATATGTGCTTACCTTGAAATATGGTGATTTTGAACCTTAAATGATGCTTGAGTTTGAATGGTTATTTGTTGTGTCTATAAGTGAATATGTTAGTATAGATCTTCAATTTAGTAGAAAGTGTAGCTCTGATCGCTTCAAAGGTCACACTATCCAGCCTACGATTCGGTAATATTTTAATCGTTTTGGAATCGATTATGTGGCATGTATATAGGCTGGTTATGTATATATGTTTACCTTGAAAATTGGTGATTTTAAACCTTAAATGATGCTTGAGTTTGAATGGTTATTTTCTGTGTCTATAAGTGAATATGTTGGAAATGTGTTAAGCTATAGTTGAAGTATATGAATAACAATATTGGTAGTAAAATTTTGTGATGTTTGAATGGAATTGATAAGGTTATTGAGCATGGAATGGTATGAATGAATAATGACTTGAAATGGATATATGACATGGTTAAGTAGGTTGAATTGGTACAGTTGTATGGATATGTTTTGTTTTCTATTAGCGAAAAGGTTGGATTCATAAATTGGAAAGGGTTATATGAATGATTGGTATGATGTTAATGTTGAATGGTTCAAAAGCATATTAGTATAGATTATGTATGAATAGGTTTGGTGTCAAATGTGGCCTTTTGGTTTAGTTAATATTAGTGATTGTTAATTGAATGCTTTGGTATATGTTTTGGATTGGTTTTGTGCAAGTTTAAGGTGCATCTATGCACCAATTGAGTCTTTTAATGGTTGGCTTGAAATAGGTTCCAAAAGGTCGATTTTGTACCAAAAACAGTGTAACGCCCCAAAAATTTGAATATTTAAGTGTTGGGTTACAACGTAATTGAGTCTCTGTATTTGTGGTTTTATGTTCTATTTATGTGTTGGAGGTCAGGAGTTCGAGTTGCGTCTTTAGAAAGTTTTGCTATTTTATTCCAAACCAACCTTTGTCCTTGATTGGTTAACTTAAATTTATTTCAGTGTAAACATATGTTAAGAATGAGCCTATTGGTTCACTGGTTAAGCGTCTGTTTACTATCTGATCCTGTGTTCGAGTCTCAGTGTTGGTGTTACAAAAAATTTGCTAAATGTTAAAAATTTGTTGGTAGTTAAATTATATTTTAAAACGTTATTTTCCCTATCTTCTTTTCCCTTTTTCCTTCCTTTCTTTTCTTCTTACGTTTCTTCTTTTTTTTCTTTTTTATTGTGTTTGGCAAATGGGTATCGAAACTAACTGATGGTCTTAAGTTTTTCGATGCGTTGTTAGAAGACTTCTGTGTAAGTTCTGTTGTAAAGTCTTGTGAATTTCTATTGGTTCCTTTTTTGTATTTAAATTGGGATTTTTCTGACTATTTCACTTGAACTCTCAATTATTTGGTCGTTGATCTCTTTTCCTTAGGCATGAATACCGAGGAAAGTGATTCTTCGCATGAATACCTAATGTAACCATCCAACAGCCAATCAAACAACTAAAACGATGAAAATCTCATACATTAATACTCAAACAGTTTGTTAGAAGTTTCGCGTCGAGGTTCTCGTCATAATTGTTTGATTATTAATGTATGTAATTTTCATCGTTTTAGTTGTTTGATTGGCTGTTGGATGGTTACATTAGGTTTCAGGATTTCTCTGCACTATTCCTATGTCAACATGTTATCAGGTACGTACCAAAAACCCAAGTTTTTGCAAATTTTAGACGTTTTTGACACCACATAGTTATGTGCCAGGCTGTGTGGTAGGCCATGTGGGCCTCACGGCTGTGTAACAGGCCGTGTGTTAGGCCATGTAATGCACTATCTACTAAAAACAAGCCACACGGGCACGGGACACAGGCGTGTGTCCAGCCCATGTAACTCACTGATTACAAGGTAAGGATCCCACAGGCTAGAGACACGAGCGTGTATACAGGCCGTGTGACTCACTATTTGTAATTTAGAAACCATACGGGCCAGAGACATGGGCGTGTGTCCAGGCCATGTAACTCACTATTTGTGATTTAGAAAGCACACGGGCCAGAAACACGGGCATGTGTCAGGCCGTGTGAGGGACAAGGGTGGCCGCATAAGCGTGTGCTAGGCCGTGAGGAACCCCATGGGCGTATGGGTCAGATTTGAAACTTATCGCTGAGGCTATAAGCGTCGTCTACCACGAATGTAGGCCTTCCGTAGTGTATTTATGATTTGAATTAGACCGTATGAATGTTGACTAATGATTTGACGCTGAGGTATTGAGTATATCAATGTAAATTGAATCTGAATGACTGTGTATACATTCTTGATATCTGTACTCTTCATTTGCATGGGATAGGAATTTTGTAAATGAGGAAGTGATTTGTTCTGATTCAGTGGCTAAGCCACGATTATATAAGAATTTGGCGTTTTATCGTATTTCGATTCTGCATCTAGATATTTTTCGGTGTGTAGGGCTGGATAGGTATTAAATGCCATTAACGGTCTATTGGGATGGTCGAAGATGGTGTGTAGTAGACAGGGGTAAGAACAACCGCACTTGTTTCTTATCTATATTGTATATGGACTGGAATTGTTCTGACATATAACTGATTCATTAAATTTGTACTAAATATTCTCTAAATCTAATTGGCATATGAGATTCAAGATATAATTATTATGATTGTGCTTTTAGTTGAACTTATTTCAGTTATACACTGATTTCTTGACTCATTTTGTTGTTGATTGAATTTCTGGTAACTTACAGTCTTGATTGGGTCAATGTTGCGGAAAATCGGTCAATCTGTTTTGCCAACCTATTTATTTCATTATTAATAATTTTAGTATTTCTTCGTAGTACGAATTTTAAAGATTGTAGATTTTTTATTGGGTTTATGATTGTTATCACCTGTTAGACTGTCATTAATTATGTTTATATAAGTTAGTTTCCTAGCAATGTTAATGTAACTCTTTGGACTTGGCCTTAACACTTAGGTCGGGCTTGGGGTGTTACATTTAGTGGTATTGGAGCCAGGTTAGTCAACACTCTGGCTGTGTTTTGGGCTCATAATGTGTGTCAAAAGGTAGTTAAATGAAAATAAGATATCGAAGTTATTCTGAAAACTGATTTTTTTAATGATCGAGCCTCTGACATCGAACTTGTGATTATTTTTGTACCGTAAGCATGATTGGTGGAAACACTGTAGTGATTGAACCGTTATCTGGTTAAATACCCTGATATGAACTGGTAGAAACACTATGCTAAAGCCTCTAAACTAATCTGTGCACTTCTGACTTTGCGGATAAACTAATCTGTAGCTGAGTATGATGCCGAGTTTCTGAGGCTGAGTAGGTATGCGCAGGCTCCAGTATTCTCTGATGACGATAAGTGTGTGAGGTTTAAGGAAGGATTGTGTTATGATCTGCGAGTCTTGATAGCTCCTCAAAGGGAGTGGGTTTTTGCAGCCTTAGTTGATAAAGCTAAGATAGTGAAGAAGGTGAAGCGCAATGAGCACGAGAGGCGTGACCGAGAGAGAGATCAGAGTAAGACTAAGAGGGATTCGAGTCCCTCTAGTTTTGGAAAGTGCCTTAAGAAATGGGAGAGGTTTGAAAGGCCTCCGAGTACCGAGGCATCAGCTACAGTGATCTAGATTCAGCGCTGTAGTGACTCCGAAAAGTGCCATCCGAAAGAGTGCTAGAGAAATTTAGGAGCATGCCTCCGTTGTGGGTCGATGGAGCATCGAGTTAGGGATTGTCCGTATCAACCAGATTATGTGCCAACTGCGACATAGACTACATCCCCGAGTTTTGTTCAGCCTCCAAGACTAGTTCCGCAACCACTTAGGGGTCGAGGTACTAGTACAAGGACCAATGGTTCTTGTAAAGGTTAGAGAGCACCGAGTAGAGGTACGGGTTAGACTAAGGCATGACAGCCGGCACTGGTTTATGCAGCAAGACACCACGATGATAGTGATGACGCCGACATCATAGCGAGTACATTCCTTATTCATTTTGTTTTGTATTTTGCTCTCATTGATATTGGATCAACCCATTAGTATGTAGCTAGTACTGTGTCTGCCAATTTGGGTGTATCTGTTGAAAATATTGTTAAGGAGTTTTCTGTGATTAGTCCTCTAGGCCAACCAGTTCGAGTGGATAAAGTATATAGACGGGTACCTGTAAAGATTCAAAGGATTGTGTTTGCGGCTGATCTAATGGAACTGCCTTTCTCTGAATTTGATTTGATCTTGGGAATAGATTGGCTTGTGGAACATTGAGCCAGTCTAGATTGTGTTGCTAAAAGAGTTACTCTAAGGACAGACCAGAATGGTGAGATTGTAATAGTTGGTGAGTGTTAAGATTATCTCTCCAATGTAATCTCCGCTCTTGTAGCTGATGAGCTAGTTCGGAAGAGGTGCGAGGCATACCTTGCCTTAGTATCCGATTTTATTCCTGTAAAGCTTTTCGTAAGAGATATTCGCACTATGAGGGACTTTCCGGATGTCTTTCCCGAGGAAATGCCCGGAATACCTCCAAATAGAGAGGTTGAGTTCGGTATTGATCTGTTACCAGGTACCATCCTTGTGTCCATTGCACCTTATAGCCTGGCACCGAAAGAGCTTGCAGAGTTAAAAGCTCAGGCCCAATAACTTCTTGATAGAAGGTTCATTCGACTGAGTGTGTCTCCATGTGAAGCACCAGTATTATTTTTTAATAAGAATGACGGATCGATGAGAATGTGCGTAGATTACCGACAGTTGAACAAATTGACAATCAAGAATAAGTATCCGCTACTGAAAATTGACGACTTATTCGACCAGTTTCGCAGGGCCTTTGTTTTCTCCAAAATTGATCTTTGTTCTAGTTACCATTAACTCAAAGCTAACAAAACTGATGTATATAAGGATGTCTTCAGAACTCGTTATGGATATTATTAATTTCTGGTGATGCCTTTTGCATTGATTAACACCCCGACGGCGTTTTTTTGGATTTAATGAATCGGGTGTTCCAACCATATTTGGATCAATTTGTGGTAGTTTTTATTGATGACATATTGATTTATTCCAAGACCGAGTCTAAGCATGACAAGCATATTCGTATTGTTCTCTAAACACTTGAGGAAAAATAATTGTATGCTAAGTTTAGCAAATGTGAGTTCCAGTTGCATGAGGTTTCCTTTCTGGGGCATGCTATGACTGCTGAAGGGATCCGGGTCGATCCCAAGAAAATAGAAGCTATAATGGAGTGGAAGCAACCGAGAAATGTACTTAAGCTTCATAGTTTCTTGGGTTTAGCAGGTTACTACTGAAGGTTTGTTGAGGGATTTTCCTTAATTGCATCACCTTTGACGAAGCTATTGCGTACGAACGCTCCATTTGTGTGGTCTGAGGCACAACAGTCTAGCTTTGATAAGCTTAAGTTTGTTCTGGCGCAAACTCCTATTCTAGTTCAACCTGAATCGGGTTGGGAGTTTGTGGTTCTCAATGATGCGTCGTACGTCGGGCTTGGATGTGTTTTAATGCAGGATTGTAAAATGGTTGCTTACGCATCACAACAGCTTAAGACACACAAGGGTAACTACCCTACACACGACCTTGAGCTAGCTATAGTCGTGTTTGCTCTAAAAATTTAGAGGCATTTTCTGTATGGTGAGAGGTGTATCATTTACACTAATCACAAGAGCCTCAAATATCTGTTAACGTAAAAAGAGTTAAATCTTAGGCAACGTAGGTGGGTTTAGTTGCTTAAGAGTTATGACTATACGATAGAGTATCATCCTAGTAAGGCTAATATAGTAGCCGATGCCCTTAGCCGTAGAGCGATTACCAAAACTAAAAGCGATGTTCGCTCGTCTGATTTTATTTGAGGATGGGGGCTTGCTAGCCGAACTGCAGGTTAAATTAGCGTAGGTCGAACAGATTTGAGTTAAACATTCGAGTGATGAGTCTTTTTAGCGGCTGCAACAAACCAATTCGAGTGGAACTTCATATTTTAGTTTGAACAGCGACAATGTCTTATGTTTCAAGGGTCGGATTTATGTGCCTAATGATAAAGATTTGAAGCAATCGATTCTATAGGAGGCGCATAGTAGCCCTTATACTATGTATCCTGGTGGAAATAAAATATATCGGGACCTCCGAGAACTTTATTGGTGGCCTGGTCTGAAATGGGAAGTGGTTGCCTTTATATCACGTTGTCTAATGTGTCAAAAGATTATGGTCGAACAACAGTTGCCATCATGATTCCTTCAGCTGGTTAAGATCCCTCTATGGAAGTGCGAGCCTGTAACAAGCGTATTATGACTGATATCGATTGCACTCTCGCTTAAAATTTGAGGGGTGATGTTTCCCTACTTCGGGATGAAACCTATCAGTGGTGGTTGATGGTTGAGCAAGCTGCTCAGCCCGAACAGGTTAACTTAGATTATTTCAAGAATGCCTTATCGAATAAGTATGTGGAGGCTCGCCAACACAAGTTTATAAGTCTGGTTCAAGGCAATCGATCTGTGGCTGAGTATGAGGCTGAGTTTTTGAGCCTGAGCAGATATGCACAGGCTCTAGTATTGTTTGACGATGATAAGTGTGTGAGGTTTGAGGAAGGATTGCGTTATGATTTGCAAGTCCTGATAGCTCCTCAATGGGAGTGGGTTTTTGCAGCCTTAGTTGATAAAGCTAAGATAGTAAGACTAAAAGGGATTCAAGTCCCTCTACTTTTGGACAACGCCCTAAGAAACGGGCGAGGTTTGACAGACCTTTGAGGACCGAAGCATCAGCTACAGTGATCGAGATTCAGCTTTGTAGCGACTACGAAAACCGCCATCCAGGCGGGTGCTGGAAAAAGTTAGGAGCATGCCTCCATTGTGTGTTGATGGAGCATCGAGCTAGGGGTTGTCCTCGTCGACCAGATTAGGTGCCAAACTGCGACATAGACTACAGCTCCGGGTTTTGTTCAGCCTCCGAGATTGGTTACGCAACCACTTAGGGGTCGTGGTACTGGTAAAGAGAGCAATGGTTCTAGTCGAGGTTAGAGAGCATCGAGTAGAGGTACGGGTTAGACTGAGGCACGACAGTTGACATTGGTTTATGCGGTGAGATGTCGCGATAATAGTGATGACGCCGATGTCATAGCTGGTACGTTCCTTATTCATTTTGTTCTGTATTTTGCTCTCATTCATATTGGATCAACCCATTCTTATGTACTAGTACTGTGTCTACCAATTTGGGTGTATCTGTTGAAAATACTATTAAGGAGTTTTCTGTGATTAGTCCTCTAGGCCAATCGGTTCGAGTGGATAAAGTATATAGAGGGGTACCTCTAGAGATTCAAGGGATTGTGTTTTCAGCTGATCTGATGGAACTGCCTTTTAGTGAATTTGATTTGACCCTAGGAATAGATTGGCTTGTAGAACATTGAGTCAGTCTAGATTGTGCTGCTAAAAGAGTTACTCTAAGGACAGACCAGAATGGTGAGATTGTAATGGTTGGTGAGTGGCAAGATTATCTCTCCAATGTAATCTCTGCTCTTGTAGCCGATGAGCTAGTTCGGAAGAGGTGCGAGGCATACCTTGCCTTAGTATTCGATTCTATTCCTGTAAAGCTTTCCGTAAGAGATATTCGCACTATGAGGGACTTCCCGGATGTCTTTCCCGAGGAAATGCCCGGAATACCTTCAGATAGAGAGGTTGAGTTCGATATTGATCTATTACTAGGTACCATTCCTGTGTCCATTGTACCTTATCGCCTAGCACCGAAGGAGCTTGCAGAGCTAAAAGCTCAGGCCCAGGAACTTCTTGATAGAAGGTTCATTCGACCGATTGTGTCTCCATGCGAGGCACCAGTATTATTTGTTAATAAGAATGACAGATCGATGAGAATGTGCATAGATTACCGACAGTTGAACAAATAGACAATCAAGAATAAGTATTTGCAACTGAGGATTGACGACTTGTACGACCAGTTCTGCGAGGCCTCTGTTTTCTTCAAAATTGATATTCGTTCTGGTTACAACTAGCTCAAGGTTAAAGAGACTGATGTATACAAGACTGCCTTCAGAACTCGTTATGGATATTATTAATTTCTGATGATGCCTTTTAGATTGACGAATGCCCCAGCGACGTTTATGGATTTAATGAATCGGGTGTTCCAACTGTATTTGGATCAGTTTGTGATAGTTTTTATCGATGACATATTGATTTGTTCCATGACCGAGTCTGAGCATGACAAGCATATTCGTATTGTTCTCCAGACACTTGAGAAAAATAATTGTATGCTAAGTTTAGCAAATGTGAGTTCTGGTTGCATGAGGTTTCCTTTCTGGGCCATGTTGTGACTTCTGAAGGGGTCCAGGTTGATCCCAAGAAAATAGAAGCTATAGTTGAATGGAAGTAACCGAGAAATGTGCCTGAGCTTCATAGTTTCTTGGGTTTAGCAGGTTACTACTGAAGGTTTGTTTAGGGATTTTCATTGATTGCGTCACCTTTGACGAAGCTACTACGTAAGAACACTCTATTTGTGTGGTCTGAGGCACAACATTCTAGCTTTGATAAGCTCAAGTATGTTCTGACTCAAGCTCCTATTCTAGTTCAACCTGAATCGGGTTGGGAGTTTGTGGTTTTCAGTGATGCATCACACGTCGGGCTTGGATGTTTTTTAATGCAATATGGTAAAATGGTTGCTTACGCCTCCCAACAGCTTAAGACACACAAGGGTAACTACCCTACACACGACCTTAAGCTAGCTACAGTCGTGTTTACTCTAAAAATTTGGAGGCATTTTCTGTATGGTGAGAGGTGTATCATTTACACTAATAACAAGAGCCTCAAATATCTGTTAACTCAAAAAGAGTTAAATCTTAGGCAGCGTAGGTGGGTTGAGTTGATTAAGGATTATGACTGTACGATAGAGTATCATCCTAGTAAGGCTAATGTTAGCCGATGCCCATAGCCATAGAGCGATGATTGAACTAAAAGCAATGTTCGCTCATTTGAGTTTATTTGAGGATGGGGGGCTGCTAACCGAACTACAGGTTAAACTAGCGTGGGTCGAACGAATTCAAGTTAAACATTCGAGTGATAAGTCTCTAGTTTAGTGGCTGCAACAGACTGATTCGAGTGGAACTTCATATTTTAGTTTGAACAACAACAATGTCTTGTGTTTTAGGGTTCGGATTTGTATGCCTAATGATAAGGATTTGAGGCGATCGATTCTACAGGAGGCGCATAGTACCCCTTATGCTATGCATCCTGGTGGAAATAAAATGTATCGGGACCTCCGAGAACTTTATTGGTGGCCTGGTCTAAAACAGAAAGTGGTTGTCTTTGTATCACGTTGTCTAACGTGTCAAAAGATTAAGGTCAAACATCAGTTGCCCTCAGGATTACTGTAGCAGGTTAAGATCCCTCTGTGGAAGTGGGAGCGTGTAACGATGGATTTCGTTAGTGGGTTGCCTTTAACCCCTACTAAGAAAGATTCAGTTTGGGTCATCGTTGATCAATTGACCAAATCTGTTCATTTCATTCCTATCAGAACAAATAACTCACTACAGAAGCTCACTAAATTGTATATTGCTAAAATCGTGAGACTGTACGAGATTCCAGTCTCGATTATCTCTGATAGAGATCTACATTTCACATCTCGATCTTGGAAAAAGCTTCATGAGGTTTTAGACACCCGATTCGATTTCAGTACTGCGTATCATCCTCAGACTGACAGAATGTCTGAACGAGTCTTACAGATCCTAGAAGATATGCTTTCGGTTGTGTAATAGATTTTCGGGGTAGTTGCGAAGATTACTTACTGTTGGCTGAGTTTGCATACAATAACAGCTTCTAGTCTAGTATTCAGATGGCACCTTACGAGGCTTTGTATGGTCGTAAGTATTGTACTCCTTTGTGTTGGACTGAGTTAAATGAACATCGGGTTTTGGGCCCCGAGTTAGTTTTTAAAACTGAGAATACTGTCAAGTTAATCTGAGACCATCTTAAAGTCACTTCTGATCGACAAAAATCCTATGTCTTTTTAAAGAGAAAATTTATTGAGTTTTCTATAGGTGACCAAGTGTTCCTGAAAGAGTCACGGTAGAAAAAGCTCCTCTGATTTGGATACAAGGTCAAGTTGAGCCTGAGGTTTATTGGACATTATCGTATCCTGAAACGTGTCGGACCTATTGCCTAACAGCTAGAATTACCACTAAATTGGATTGGATCCACGATGTGATCTACGTCTCGATGTTGAGACGGTATTGGTCTGACCTATCGCATATCGTTCCCGTCAATGAGATTGAGTTGCAACCAGATCTGACTTTCGAGGAGGAGCCTGTTCAAATACTAGATCGAGATGTCAAAGTATTGTGAAGGAAAACTATTCCCTTGGTTAAGGTGTCGAGGAATCATGGCACTCAAAAGGCCACCTGGGAACCTGAAGAGACCATTCGTCAATAATTACCTCATCTATTTGGGTCAGGTGAATTTCGAGGACGAAATTTCTTTTAGGGGAGAGAGTTGTAACGCCCCAAAAGTTTGAATATTTTAGTGTTGGGTTACAGCATAATTGAGTCTCTGTATCTGTGGTTCTATGCTCTGTTTATGTGTTAGAGGTCAGGAGTTCGAGTTTCATCTTTGGAAAGTTTTTCTATTTTATTCTAAACCAACCTCCGTCCTTGAATGGTTGACTTACATTTATTTCGGTGTAAATCTATGTCAAGAATCAGCCTGTTGGTTCAAAAGTTAAGCATTTGTCTACTCTCTAATCCTGTGTTCGAGTCTCAGCGTTGTTGTTACAAAAATTTTGCTAAATGCTAGAAATCTGTTTGTAGTTAAATTAGATTTTAAAACGTTATTTTTCCCCATCTTCTTTTTCCATTTTCCTTTTTTTTCTTTTCTTTTTACGTTTTTTCTTTCTTTTAAATTTTCTTTTTGATTGTGTTTGGCAAGTGGGTATCAAAACTAACTGAGGGTCCTAAGTTGTTTGATGCATTGTTAGAAGACTTTTGTGTCAGTTTTGTCGTAAAGTCTTGTGTTTTTACGAAGATCTATTAGTTCACATTTGTGTATTTAAATTGGGATTTCTCTGACAGTTTGACTTGAATTCTCTGTTAATTGGTCATTGATCTCTTTCCTTTAGGCGTGAATACTGAGGACAGTGGTCCTTCGTGTGCTCTTTCGATTTAGTTCTATCAATTTGTAGGTAAGCATTCGTTTGTTGGAAGTTTCGTGTCGAGTTTCTCGACATAATTGGTTGAGTATTAATGTATGTGATTTTCGATGTTTTAGTTGTTTGATTGGTTGTTGGATGCCTAAATTAGGTTTCGAGATTTCTCTGTGCCGTTCCTACGTCAATACGTTATCATGTGCGTAATGAAAACCTGAGTTTTTGCGATTTTTAGAAGCCAGAAAACATGACTGCCGACACCACACGGGTGTGTGCTAGGCCGTGTGTTAGGCCGTGTAACATACTATCTACCAAATATGAGCCACAACATGGGACACACGCCTGTGTCTAGGCTGTGTAACTTACTGATTACAGGGTAAGGATCACACAGGCCAGAGACACGGGCGTGAGTCTAGGCCGTGTGACTCACTTTTGTAATTTAGAAACCACATGAGCCAGAGACACGGGCATTTTTCTAGGTCATGTAACTCACTGTTTGTGATTTAGAAACCACACGGGCGTGTGTCAGGCTATGAGGAACCCCATGGGTGTGTGGGTTAGATTTGAAACTTATCTCTGAGGCTGTAAGCATCGTCTACCGCGAATGTAGGCCTTCCATAGAGTATTTATGATCTAAATTAGACCGTATGAATGCTGTCTGATGATCTAAGACTAAGGTATTGAGTATATCAATGTAAATTGAATTTCAATGACTGTTTGTACATTCTTGATATCTGTAATCTGCATCTGCATGGGATGAAAATTTTGTACAGGAGGAAGTGTTATGTTCTGATTTAGTGGCTAAGCCACGATTATATGAGAATTTGGCATTTTATTGCATTTCGATCTGGCAGCTAGTTTGCACCTCATTGGACATGTCAGACCAACACTATTCGGTGTGTAGGGCTGGATGGGTATTCAATGCCCTTAACGGTGTGTTGGGACGGTTGGATATGGTGTGTAGCTGATGGGGGTAGGAACAACTGCATCTATTTCTGATCTGTACTGTATATGAACTGGAATTTTTCTGACATATAACTAATTCGTTAAATCTGTACTGGATACTCTACGAATCTGATTGACATATGAGATTCAAGAATTCATTATTATGATTGTACTTTTAGTTGGACCTATTTTGGTTATACATTAAGTTCTTGACTCATTTTGTTGTTGACTGAATTTCAGGTAACTCATAGTCTTAATTGGGTCGGCGTGTCAGAAGCTCAGCCAATCTGCTTTGTCAACCCTTTTATTTCATTATTAATAATTTAAGTATGTCTTCATATTACGACCTTTAAATATTGTGTATTTTCGACTGGGTTTATGATTGTTATCACCTATTAGACAGTCATTAATTATGTTTATATAAGTTGGTTTCCTAGCAACATTAATGTAACTTTTTAGAATTAGCCTTAACGCCTAGGCCAAATTTGGGATGTTACAAACAAATTCCTCGTCTCGATGTCAATCTTCCCTCGTTGCAAGATCGGCCAACAGTTTGTGATGCATTGATGTCAAGTGGTACGACAATATGACGTTACATACTATTTGACGATGTCATGACGCGGAGAGAGCCTCGTCACGACGTCATCCCTGTACTTCCCAAAATTTGTAATTTGGTCTTAATTCGTGCTCAGGTCAACAAAAGAGCTTTAGTAAGCTCGATTAAGACTCAAATTTAATTGTATATCAAAATATCTGAGTGTTGATGACATGATTGAATATTTAAAGGATTTATTTATGATATGCTTGATCTAAAATTTTGAAAAAATTACAAATTAGTCCTTGTTCAATTCTGAGTTGATTTTAGAGCATACATAAGCCTGTATAAGACCCGAGTAAGGTTGTATTTGGTGATTATGAATTGGATTAACTATGATTGCATGATTTATGTTTAATTTGAATGTTAATTATCCATATTTACTCCGATAACGATTGTAGCATCCCGCAACTCAGACTCGACGATCAGGTCAAGTGAGGGGTGTTACATTTAGTGGTTTCAGAGCAACAATTTGATCGATTCTAGGATTGAACATAGCGTGTATCGAGTCTAGATATACATGCCATAATAACTTATGATAGTTTGATGCTTTTTGATTCAATTTGGCTTTGTTTTTCATATAGATATACAATGTCGGTCGAGTCTAATCGTGTCGTACCAGCACATGACAAGGTTTATAGTTATGTACCCATTTTTGATCAAGAAGCTAATCGTACTATGCTCGTTCCACAAAGGTTGAAAGGCGAAATGTGTGATGTATTCTTTCAAATGACAAACGAGTAGTTTTCGAGTTTGTGCGAGTAAATACTGTGACTCTGCAACCTCCGCTCCTTATTATGCCTCCTATGGCACCCTTTTGTCCCTAAAGTGTAGAAAATGTATGTCGGCATCTGATTGATAAAACTAGAAAATATGGGCCTGGGAGTTTCGAGGAAAGACAGAAGATGATTTAGCCAGCACTGAATACTAGTTCGAAAATACATAGTGAGTATTTGACGAAATGGTCTACTCACCTGATGATTTCTTGAGATGTGTTATGTCTTTATTGAAAGACGAAGCTTATCAATGGTGGTCCATGTTAATAGTAATTGTATCGAAAGACAGTCAATTGAGACTTTTTTCCAATCTGAACTTCGAAAGAAATACATTAGCAAGTTGTATCTAGAAAAGAAAAAGAGAGAGTTTCTCGAACTGAAGTAGGGAAATAGATCTATGGCTGAGTATGAGTGAGAATTTGTCTAGCTTAGTAAATACACTCGAGAGATTATACCGAAAGAAGCTGAAATATGCACCCGCTTCGAGTGAGAATTGAATGAAAACATACGAATATTAGTAGGAGCTCTGGAATTGAAAGAATTTGTGATTTTATCTAAACGAGCACAGAAGATAAAGGATATATAACCTAAAAGAAGCAATTTGAATCAAAATCTCAAGACTCCAATAAATAGAAAATAACCAAACCATTTCTGACTCCTCCATTTAAAAAGATGAGGGATTTTCACAGCCGTTTTACTTCCCCATCAAAGTTTTCAGGGAGAGATTAGCCGAGACCAAGTCATGTGAGATCACAAACCACACCAACAACCAGTGTTGGTAGTGTTCGTCATGTGAGTAGACTGGTTTGTCATCATTGTGAAAAAAACTCAATGAGGTGAGTGTTGATTAAAGAGTGGAGCTTTTTTTTGTGTGGTTCTAAAGAATATTGTACTAAAGGTCAGAGTGGTGAATCGACTAATATTTTGACAGATTTGATTTTTGCAACCAGCCGTATTTCAGTAATATCGACATAAGAACTAATATAAAAAGGTAGTGGCACATTTCTAGTCACAATTTAAAAATTAGAATATTGGGAACAAAGCCAAAATGTGAACAGACAATTAGCGAAAGTCATTGATGTGTTTTCTAAAGAATTGTCAGGTTTACCAACTGAGAGAAAATTTGAACTTGTTATTCAAAATATACCTAGAACTACTATAATATTTATTGCATCGTATAGAATGGCACTGACTGAATGGAAAGAATTAAAAGCTTAGTTGCAAGAACTATTAGACTAAAGATTTGTCTGACCGAGTGTATCACTTTGAAATGTTCTAGTGTTGTTAGTGAAAAGAAAGAAAGAACTTTGAGATTGTGTATTGACTACAGAAATTTGATAATAGTCACCATGAAGAATAATATTTGATACCTCGTATTGATGACTTGTTTGATTAGTTGTGAGAAGCTACTGTGTTTTTAAAGATTGACAATTTGTCTGACCGAGTGTATCACTTTGAAATGCTCTAGTGTTGTTAGTGAAAAGAAAGAAAGAACTTTGAGATGTGTATTGACTACAGAAAGTTGATAATAGTCACCATGAAGAATAATATTTGATACCTCGTATTGATGACTTGTTTGATTAGTTGTGAG
>JABEZY010275141.1:0-11224 GCA_013467495.1 Gossypium gossypioides
GATTATAATGACCCAAAATCTTTTTAAAAAAAAATTTAACTAGAACAAATATATTCGATTCGATTCGATTTGAATTCCATCTCTCTCGACTCAATTCGAGAAAATTTTAAATCGAGTTAGAATGATAAAATAGGATTCGCCAACTCAATTAACTCGAAAATTTTTCATTCGATTCGATCAAACGCTTATCCCTACTCCTAAATATCTGATCGTCTCCCGGTATCAAAGATGTCGGGTTGTTGCCAAAAAATTTCATCATCTAAAGTCTCATTAGTTTAAATATTTTGTTCCGGGTCATTTTGTGCCAATGATGATACCCCATCCGAGCTTGCTCTGGATCAACAAAAAACATTGTGTCCACCTGGTAATCTTCCACAAAAAGTGGATCAAGTGGAGGAAGATTGGCAAACTAAGCAGCAACAGAATGTGAAGGTGCAGTGTTGGCTACGCTGGCTATGTATCGTGAGGTGAAGGCCTTATAGCCCTCATCTCAATTGATCTCCAATTGTTAACCCCTCAATGCCAACACATAAAAATAGTTTCCCATTTTCCAGGAACCACCTCTAATATTTTGGATGCATTGAAAAATCCCCGTTATTGCTAAACCCTTTTGTAACCTATCCTAATCGGTTGTCCCAAATGCAATTCTACTAATAATGCTCATGGGGCCAATATTTGTTTATCTTGCCCCAAAGGTCAATGTCGTCAATCTTGCTTGGCTCAACCAGTTCAAGCAGAAAACCCCCACAACATTTCGAATTGACAAATAATATAGGTATTCTGGTATTTTTTAGTTAATGCGCCACAATAACATAGAGGTTCTGTGGTTAACCCGACTCCAACAGAAGAATTTATCAACCGTCTAAATATGGGTAAGCTCATCCCCTATACTGAACCCTTGTCAGGTTTCCCCCGTCTGTTGAAAATAATTTAACATGATTAATGGCAAGAAAATATTAATTTGGGCATTACAATACAATATAAAAGAATTTTTGGTTTACCTATTAACCAAAATGAACAAATTCAATCGAACTATTGAGGCTAAAAAAGGTATTTTGTACCAAGCCCACGATTAAAGAAAAAGTAGGCATCCTCCAATATCTTGCGACTTGTGATTCGTCGCTCGACACATTTTCATGTACAAGAACGCTAAGTCAGCAGCCCCCCATATATAATGAGCAGCTAGATGGAAATCCTGAAGCAACTAGAAATACATCAAGTGTACCATATTGTCGGATTTCCCAGGCATCAGCACTTTTCCTAACAAATGTAAGATTTACGCTCTTGCATGACACATAAGATCATTCGTTGTTGCCTCTTTTGGAACAATTTCAAAATTTTGCCTCAACCATGTCATCTTCACTTCGTTTCCCTCCAAATTTCCTTTCTCCAGTATCTTGCCAAGCAGCTCTCCTTAGCTTTCAGCAGTCTTGACATTGCTTACGTTGGTGACTGCAAAGCCATCTAGGGAAGCCCCAATTGGAGTGTAACACGTTCTAGTGTGGTTGTACACTCCTCGCATCACTAGTGAAAAGTATGTGTCTCAAGTCTCCACCATTCCACCAAATCAGATATCAATTCCTGGTTCAAATAATAACTCTCGATCCTAAATGCATGACCAAATTCGGCTACATCTAGGTCATGCCTTCTTGTTTTAAAAACACGGTCATAGGCATGCGAAAAGTTTGCTTATATAAAATTAATTATTAACGCTCATCTAAGTTATTATTATCAACAAGTTCATGATGTTAAAAAAAATATTTTACTATTTGAACAATATATAAAAAAAAGTGTGGTTCAAAACAGTCTGAGAACATGATGATGATGCCGTTTTTATAATCTGCAATAATGAATTATATTTAAAATGTTTAGATATAAATATTTATATTTCAATGCTAAAAATTAAATACAGAATTTTAAATTTAATATCAATTTCGAATCTAACAAAATAGAATAATATTTGCATTATTCTTAAATTAAACTTTATTCTAATTTAACAATTTAGATTAAAAGAAAAAAAAAACTTTGTTTCTAAATAGGTGAGGATGAGAAAGGCTTCGATTTTTACTTTTTTTTTTTAAATCGTGATATAATGTAAATATTTTGGGTTTTTTTTATAGGGTTTAGGGTGTGAAAACTCGAGTAAAAAGGCTTCGATTTGACAATGCAATGTGATAAGTTTAAAATATATAAACTTTTTAGCACTTTCTAAATAATAATTCTTGCAAATTTCGAGTGCTTTTTAGCATATTCTTGTAATTTTATTACAAAATTTTGAATGTGGACAAAATTAAAGACAAATCTCTATTTTTCATTATTTATATGCCAAACTTACACAATTTTGTCAATTTGGAGAAGTTTGGTGCATCTAAAGAAAAAGCAGTTTTGGAAGTCACCTTTTGAAGCTCAAAATGATGTAGCATCCCTGCAGCACAAGCCATGCAGAGGAGGGTTGATTAATAATCAGCCTGGAACGCCCCAATTAAGGGAATAATGGGTCATGGACATGCTTGACCCAGCTCAAAAATTAGGCAAAAAATTGGACAGTCTGCTAATGAGGAAAGAGCTTGAAATTGCCCACTAAGGGAGAGTGGTCCAATCGTCCATCAAAGAGCCCAAATGAGCCATCCAAAGCTGATTTAAATTTTTTAGAAAACATTCAAGAACTTTCTCAGAATGTCGTTCAACCCCCTCCTCTTTTCAAACATTTTCTCTTATGCACCAAGCTGAAAATAACAAAGTCATCAACACTCTTTCCTTAAAGCAAGGGTCGGCCATGGGGAAGATATTTTCAAGGGTTCAATTTTCTAAAAATAGTCACTCCCCTCATGTATAGATAAGCCCCTTGCTGGTCACTCAAATCGTCATTCATTCACTCACCTATCTCTCTCAAATTCCTCTTCATCTGCCCATCTTTTCTCTTCACAATTGAGAGAAAAGCCACGAGAGTTTTAGAAAGCATTTCAAGATTTCTTGGAGCAGCAACATTCAGCATCTTGAAGGACTTTTGGTCGGCAGAACAAAGGAAAAGGAAGGAAGGGACGCGCGCTAGTCAGACTTCGAAGAAACATCAGATTTGTCTTCTAATTTCTCTCTTTATTCCTTTTGATTTATTTTGAATTTATGAACATGATTGCTAGTTATTTCGATGCTCCCAATTTAATTAAAATGACTTAAATTGTGTTTATGTTAGATTGATTGCATTCTATCCACTTAAATTATTAAATTTATGTTTTTGATATTATAGGCCTCGATTAATTATTCATTCAGATAAAAACATGCTTATGTTATTCTTGCATTATAATTGAGAGGATGAAATTGAATTAATTATTTAATCGGAATGAAATTATAATTAATGGACCCAATATCTGAATGGTACATGTTTAATATTTTATGGAGAATTATATTAAATGAGTGATAGTATTGACCAATATTATTGCCATGTAAAAGATTGATGTGATTAAAATTGTTTTGGTATAGTACTATACTGTTACTTCACTATATCTAATGCTTGCTTATGAAATTTATTAAATTGATTTAACATAGACATATGCTAGAAAGGTTTAATAAGTTCAATAAGTATGACTACATAGGCTAATGGATAACCGAGCTGCCATGGAATTATCCATAACATCATTAGCATTGCTTTAACAATTTTAAGTTAAAGAATAAGATTACTCTAACACATTTATGTCATATTAACTAAACTGTTTAAAGCCTTACTTTTACCTTGTGTTCACATCTTTAATTTAATTTTTGCTTAGTTAATTCTAGTTTAGGTAGTAGCTCACTCCTCCTGAAATTAATCTTTTCAGAAATTTGCTTAAGTCTTATTTCATGGTATTTGCCAATATACTCTCGATGGAGACAATACTCGATACTTATTACTTGTTAACGATTGTGTACACTGCACATTTTCGCGAACCACAATGTTAGGCTTGTTTGATGAGTTCTCAAGGCTTGGAAATTGCTCTCCCTAGCCTGGTTTCAACATTTTCAATCTGTTGTGATTCGTCACAATAATTCAGGCCTATTTGGTGAGTTCTCGATACTTGAAAATTGGTCTAATTAGCCTATTTTTTTTGGATCTGGTGCCTTAAGTGTAGTATTTTCGTCTAAGTACACTTGTAATTTTTTCAAACAGATTGGTTAATAAAATTATTCATAATTACATGAATACTTTGTATATTGTCCTCACATGGTTTTTGCACGCAAAGAAAAATAGAAGCAATTGTTGCTCACTGGTTGTCTAATGTTTAACTAATACTAAGCGATATTATGTGGTCGGATCGTAACACAGAAAGACAACTTGTATTAGTAGATGAACCTAACATGTCCTTAGTCTAATCAGAAATGAGCAAACCGATTGAAAGACTAATATGTCATCTATCAAGTCCAATTGAGGAGATGCCATGTCTTGGGCATCGGAGCGGATGACTCCCAGAAGATAGAGACATAGATGTGACTGACTGAACTGACAGTGCATCGGACATGACCTAAGCAGAATATATCTTGAATTTGTTTATGGATTTATTCAATTGTGCTGTTCATAGTGTGACATACCTAAATCTTGAGCGGATGGTGGACTATGTATACGTGACTCGTACACTTTGATATAAGTAAAAGCCTGAGTTCAAAAAGATAAGGAATCGAAAGCTGGTGCGTTGGGTGTACAACTTTTGTAGTACATAGCGTCATTCACAACAGTGGAATTCATAGCCCAAAACATGGGTAAATGATATCCTCTCATTGGAAATACATGGTGGATGACTTGATCACTATTTGAGAGTGTTTGACTTTTCATGAAGGAAGATGTAATGGTTACCATGAGATAAAATAATATCATATTGGGAGAATGAATATTATCTCAAAGAGATCAATGATAGCCTATGAGGGTAACACGCTAATGACAAGGTCATTGGACGAGCACTAAGTAGTTGCTTTCGTAATGGTATGTCATTGGGGAAAGATCAATCACAATTCTATAGTAGAATGACTTCGGGACTAAATGAGTTTTTGATTAAAATGTGAAAAGCCAGAACTTGATTATAAATCATTTGAGCCTCAACCACATATGTCCAATCGGTCCCTTCGCTAGCTCGTTGAAACCAAAAATAAATTGCATGTTTGAATAGAAATGAACGGAATGAATAGTAAAAGATAAATGAGAAACATTTAGGAATGATAATGGTTTTTTTCGAAATGGAGAAATGGGATCATTTGAAAATGAATGTAGGTTTCCAAAAATGAAAATGAAAACTTACAATCCTATATAAGATTACTTAAAAAATAATGGAAGAATGAGTTTATGTTTCTGGACTGTTTTGAAGCCCAAAAATAAAAATAAATCATTTAGTTATAGTGAAAATGTTGAGTTGTGACATATTGAATGAATTTTCTCAAAATTTTACCAGGATAAAATCGTTAAAATTTTACTGAGGGTAAAATTGTCAAAATTTTATTGGGGTAAAATGGGGATGAGAAAATTATTTAATATGTAGATATTAAAGTTTAATTTGGGAAATTGAAAAACTTAATCAAGTTGGATCATATTACAAAGTATTGGTCAAAAAGGCCCAAAAAGTACTCATAATTGGACCCGATGTGAGAAAGGCCCAAAACCCTTCATGTAAGGAGGTGGGACAAGAAAACCTCTAGTATATTTAACTAAGGTTGTCGTCCCCTATATCCTAGATAAACTAGGATATTGTTTTTTTAGTGGAAATAAACTTCTACAACTCTATAAGAGTTCTACCTTCTCTTTCTATAAATAGATGACAACGGTAGAGTTATTTACACAATTTTTGAGTGATTGTTATTCTATCAAAAAATAAAGAGAATTTATTTACAACTTATAAATATATTTCTTAGAATAAAAATTTTACCAGATTTTATTATAGAAGAGAGAATTTTTGTTTTCACCCCAGAAGGAAAACTTTATCTAGTTTTGGTTTTTGATTTAATTGGTTCGAGTCCACACTTGAAGTAGTTCGTGGCACGAGAATAGCGGAGAAAATCATTTTGTTGAAAGTCGAAAAACATTAACGATCTACTTATCCAAAAACACAAGTCCGATTTAGGTCTAAGGTTTATTGCTATAAATATCACAAACTGGGTCGTTTTCAAAATTTTTATTTTCTACTATGCAAGAAAATAATTTTCAAACCGGATTTTTTCCAATAATTGGTATCAAAGCTAGGTTATGCTATGTTTTTGGTGTAAACTGAGACCAAATCTCTCTCTTCATCTTGTTTGATTAATATTTGATAAGATGTGACATTTTTATAATTATTTGCTTGTTTAAGGGAATGTATGTGAATGAAGGCAATATTATATATATTTGTTATATAATTATATTTTTCCAAGTTTGTGGTTCTTAAGAAATAGACCGTGGACTATCATCTCCATGTAAGGTTATTTTTATTTTTAGAATTCTTGTGAGTCAGAAATGGATATAGGACATAAATGTAATTTTTCAAAAAGGATTCCATGATGAGGAGAAGATGGAGTGATGGCAGTCGAAGACATAAGGAATGTATTGTGATGAAAAACTATATAATTTTTGTTTTTCATTTATTTTCTAGAAATAGAACCTAAAAAACCTTGGTCGACAATTTTATTTTTTTAGTCATCTCTTTATATATCTGTTCAATAATTATTTATGATATAATTTTGATATTTATGTATAAAATGATCCACAATTGATCTATCAAAGATAAGAAGTGTGGTAATGAGAAAATACATGTGTTGTATTGTTCCATTCACTTCTTTAGGTTATCTGATTACTGTGAGAAGTGCGGTAATGAGAATGTGATGTCTAGGATTGGACCTAGAAAGGAAAGAATTGGTTTTTAAGTGGTTAAATATGACTCACCTCCCTTTCTTGGCAACCTACTTGGTGCACGATTCACATTCACTTCTTCGATTTTTCCCTTAAAAGAAAAATTATGGATAATCAAAATTTTTTGATTGACTCTTGTGAATAATTGAATGTGAATATTGTAAAATTGCCATAGCATGTCATGCATACATGAGATAAGCATGCCATATAATTTAGGAAATAATGTCACATGTACTTGTCATGCATATATTGATCATACATGATTGAAACCATAAATTAAAAACCTTGCATGTTTTTTAAAATATTGAGTGGAAGAAGGTTCCCAAATAAGACCTAAGACCTTCATCAATGGTCTCTTGTGATGGCATGAAATGGACCTACCCCAAAGTATACGTCGTCATGTAGATTTCATTGAAGAGACTTCCTAAGAGTAAGCATAATTTTTTTTATAATCATATAATAGTTCGATCGGCCCCTGTAGTAGGTATTACCATGCGATACATTAAGAAATTGTCTTTAAAGAGGACAACTAGTCACAGCATGCTACTTGGTGAGATTGTCCCAAGATGACTCATTTGTAGTGCATGATGCGATAGGTGTTAAGTTGATTGTTATACACTCAAGATCATCTAGTTAAGTAACTCCCCAAGGAGCTATACTTATAATGATGGCCAAACGTTACACGATTATTAGTACGTGTGAATGCCTAAGGAATTAGGTTCATGTACTAATTGGATAGAAATACATGTTCTTACTAGTTGATCATGATCACACCAAGGTGGTTTGATTCAATGGGTGTAAGAATTATAGTTGTAAAGGCTTACAAATATTTTTATGGTTTAATGTAAGATGCATGCATCATCTTAATGCATATCGTAATGTTGTAAAATGTTTTCAAATATTTATTTAATACAAAGATATTAATATATGAATGATTTATTTTCAATTCGAAAATGGAAACAACTCCCTTATTGAACATACTCATTGAAAACAAATTGAACGAAAATAACTATACGGAATGAAAAAGGAACCTGATAATTGTCTTGAGTTGTGAGAAACTTAAAACAGTTCTAGATACTAATTGCCCACCAGCCACTCAAGCTGAGGCTAGAAAACGCTGGGAAAAGTTTGATGAGATAGCTCATTGTTATATGCTGGCAAGCGTGACCAATATTCTGTATAAGCAACTGGAGAGCTATAAGAATTCAAAAGCGATTTTAGATAAGCTAGAAGACATATTCGAAGGCCAAGCTGCCTTGGATCAACAGTCTACCATAACTAGCTTGATGAATGGCCAGCAAAAGCCCAACACTCGAGTCAAACACCATATTATCAATTTTATAGGCTACTTTACTGAGGTCACGGACAATGAGACAAATCTAGACCAGAACACTCAAATTGAGATGGTGTTCAAAAGCTTTTCAAAGGATTTTACTGGTCTTCAGGCCACATATAACCTTAGAAAAAAAACTTGACGCTTACAAAACTCATGAAGGAGTTACAATCCTATGAGTTGATGTTGAACGACGGTCAACCGGTCCAAAGAGCATAAGTGAATATAACTGTCGTTTCTTCCTCAAAAGGGATAGAAAACACATTAAGAAAGGCAAGACTAAGATCTCTGAGCCACAATAAGCGGAAAGGAAGAGAACTAGAAAGCCTAAAGACTTATCTAAGTCTAAATGTCTCTTCTACAACAAGAAAGGTAACTTCAAGACAAATTGTAAAGAGTGGAAGGAATACCTAGCTACCAAAGGGAAATGTATGAAATTCTTGATGATAGAAGCTTTTTTAGTGGAAGATTCAATAGACCACTAGGTCATTGATTTAGGAGCCACAAATCATGTTTGTGTTTCTCTACAGGGGTTTAAGGAGATGAAAGATCTTAAAGATAATAGCTAATCGTTACGGATCGGGAACGGGACAAGTGTGGTAGCTAAAGTAATGAGTGATGTACATATTTATTTTGATAATTTTAGGAAGATTATTTTAAGAGACATTTTTTATGTACCAAGTTTCAAAAGAAACTTAATTTTCGTTGCATGTTTATATAAAGACGGCTTGACCGTGAATTTTAATAATGGAATTGCAATATTTAGCATCCCAATCTTATCTATAATGGATGGATTTCAAATAATCTCTATTTTGTCAAACTAAAGATGTACACACTGCTTGAGATTGAAATATCGAATAAAAGACTTAAAACTTCTCACTTTAATGAGGCATACCTTTGGCATTTGAGACTTGATCATATTAACCGAGAAAGAATCACTAGACTTGTGAAAGAAGACATGTTAAGTTTGCTTAAAGAAGTTGATCTTCTACAATGTGAATCTTACTTGGAAGGTAAGATGACTAAGCAATCTTTTAATGCAAACGAAACGAGGGCCGAAAAATTCCTAGAACTTGTACACATTGGTGTATATGGCCCCATAAGTGTTAGTGCAAGAGGTGGTTATAAGTATTATATAACTTTTATTTATGACTATTCCATATATGGGTATGTATACCTGATGCATCGCAAGAGTGAAACCTTTGATAAATTTAAATAGTTTCGTACAGAAATGGAGAAAAAACTAGGTTTACCCATAAAGGCACTTCATTCTGATGGAGGTGGGGAATATTTATTTGATAAGTTCTTAGGGTACCTCATGGAGACTAGGATTCTACCCTAGTTAATCGTGTCGAGCACTCCACAACAAAATGACATGGCAGAGAGAAGGAATCGAATATTGTTAGACATGGTACATTCGATATTAAGTTATTCGAAGCTGTCAATCTCTTTCTGAGGATATGCGGTACAAACAACTTGTTGTTGTAACAGCCCGTTTTCAGTGAAATCAGAACAGTGGTTTTTGGACCATAAATTTGACAAGTAAATTAATATTTTATTATTATTTAAATGTATATGGGATGTTAGTAAGATCGTATTAAAATTTCGTTAAGAAATTTTGACGCTTGCTTGATTAATTATGTGAAAATGACTAAATCGTAAAAAAAGTACAAAAGTAGAATTCCATTAGTTAAAAGGGTCAAATGACTATGGAACTTGAAAGTGAGTGGACTTAAATGGTAATTAGACCATTTGTGTGGTTAGTGGATATTCATGGAAAGCTTTATTTGAAATTTTAAATGTATTTAAAGGTTAAAAAGGTAAATGAGTAATTAAGGTTAAAATAAATAAAACTAAAAATTTCTTCATCTTCTTCCATCTTCTCCACCGATTTTCTTAAGAAAAAAGAATCCATTTTTAGGGTTGAAGCATTTGGCCAAGTCCCTTGCTTGCATGGTATGATTTTTAAGCCTGTTTTCGGGATCGTTGTAGCTTGATCTAGCTAGCCCGAGGATCAATTTGTAAAATTGTTAAAGATTAAAGGTTATGCCATGAATCTTCTTGCATGGTTCTTAATTTTTAATGATAGATTATGAGTCCTTGTTGATAAATAAACAAATTTTGTAAAGTGATTTTTGATGAAAATGACATTTAGGGACTTATTTGTAAAAGTAGTAAAAGTTTATGTTAATTTTGTGAAATTATGGTTTGTATGGATTGGTTTAAGTCCCTAGATAATTCAACTAGCTTGTAAAGAGGACTAAAATGTTTAAATTTTAATTTATGACCTTAAGGACTAAATTGTGAAAAGTTAAAATATTAGGGGAAAATAGTAAGTTTACAAAAATGTGAATTGTGGACTAAATTGAATTCTAGGGATATTAAATGGATTAAATTTGTCTATTTAGATCAAGATAGACCACGTACGGATCTAGATCGGGGAAAAGTTAAAGCCTTGGATTAGTCGATCTCGTTTCTATGCCCTAGTCGTCGAGGTAAGTTCGTATATTAGTGCTATATCAATTTATTTGTTAATGTGTTATTTTCCATGGAATTAAATGATGTACATCCAAAGCAATGTTATGACGGTTATCGAGTCTCATTTGAACTTTGATCGACTGTTTAATGTCACAGTAATAATGTGCAAGCGTACACTGTCGATGCAAGTATAGTAGACATATATGAGTTTGTCGGATATTGATCCCACGAGGATGGTTGTCTTTTGTCTATTAATGTTAGTGCAATAAATAGATAAATTGTGAGAGTAGTTGTCGCAGCAATAACTTGAAAATAATAAGATAAAATATGATAGTGAGAAACTGGGATCCCCAACGTGAATATTCAATAGAATGCTAAGTGCTCACAAGGAAAAAAAGGATAGGTGATTGTGAATGCATTAAACTGTAATGAATATCTTGCCAAGCTTAACTTCTATATTTAATTTAAGACTTAAACATGCACATTAACCCACCTTCCAATGCTGACAATGGAACACTATTAAGAACAAGTGGATTAAATTCCTCTAATCCTCAAGCAACTTCCGTTGTCAT
>JABEZY010010287.1:0-10863 GCA_013467495.1 Gossypium gossypioides
TATTTTAAAATATTTTAAAATTAAATTTTTTAAAAAAATATATATTAAGTGGTGCCCAAGGCCCGGCCCATTTTCTAAACGAGCTTCTTTTTTTGCCCAAACCCATATTTCGGGCGGGCCATCGGGCCGGGCCACCCGGTCCATGATCACCTCTAATCCAAACTAGCTGCTTTTACCCACTTGGGCCACCTGACGCATCCACTATTGGTCCAAGCATCTCAGTTGACCTAGTTATTATTCCAGTCCTATCCATTCCTTGTCCCACTTCTATGGTTTCATTCCGTATTTGCTTGGCTGCCACCTCTTTAGTTTTAGTCAACTCCATGATTTTAACAACGGCTCCCTCCTTGAACTGAACACCTTTCCCTTTTTCAATCTTCCTCCCATTTACATTTTTCGTGAATTTAGCCATCTTCTCAGTCCCAGATCCAGAAGATTTCCCAATGTCCGGCTCCTCCATATCAGCAAGGATGTTGAATCGAGTATTCTTCGATGTTACCTTTTCTACGACAATACTTTTCCATATTTGTTAATGGCTATTTGTTTCGCCGATCGACGTTTCCGGCCTGTTGCTTGCATCCATGGGGAAAAACCACTGTGTCCTACAGCCATATTCTCAGCCTTTGGTGGTGAAGGTCTAGACTCATTCAGTATGGGATATGGTAAATCCATGTCTTTAACAAACTTCGGACATTTTTCTTGATAATGTCCATAACAGCTGCATTTATAGCATATCGACGAAAACCCCTCATATTTGATACAGTAAGGGACGCCAATAATACCAACGAAGGCTTTCAGAGGATGCTTAAGGTCCACAACAATGGCAAATCTCGTAAAATTCCCTCATCTCCCAATTGTTGTATTATAATCCACTTTGACCACTCTCCCCACCGTCTCGACTATAATTCTCAAAAGCTTTTCATTATAGAATCTATAAGGAAAACCCAATATACGCATCTAAACAACGATCTTAGAGGGGTATCGCTCGTTTGTGGAAAAATCCTGGCTCCATGGTTGAACCGTGAGGTAATTCCCATAAACCACCCAATGACCCTCGGTTAATGCTTTGTTATAATCCTGGTTCATGGAGAACTTAACTAGAAAGTAATCATTCTCAATGTCAATCACTTGGAAAGAACCGATAGGTTTCCAAAGCGACTGGATTCTGTTAAGAAGTGCTCTATACCCTATCGTTCTTCCCAACAGTCTCACCACCACTGTCTGCTCCATGCTTTTGTCTAAAATCGCTTGAATCCGGTCAGAAAAAACTATTTCTAGATATGGTCCGTCTATGGATACTCTAACGTCATTCTCAAATATTTCAAACTCGTCATTAACCAAATTTGCATATGTCTCTCCCTCGTTGCTTACCATATTGGCCATAAGCTTATCTTTAAACGATACTTTTCCGAGAACCTCATCTTCCATGGCCAGATCCCCCGGAATATGCTCTTCTAATTCTTTATTCCTGACTTTCTTGGTCGCCTGCTCAATCCCTGAAAGAATCACCGATTTGGTCTTTCCATGTCCGACATCATTATTTTTGAAAATTTTTAACAAATATTAAATAATATTTTTTTTGAATGATAACCTTTTACAACAATTTTTAAACCAAATTAATACTAAATGTTGTTACAGTGAATAAGTAATTTTGGGTTGTCAGCATGTTGACTTGTCCAAGGTGGGAAGTTTCAACTACAATTGTATCATTGTCTTTCGGCACTGCCTACTTCAATGGTTCCCCATCGATACTCATATAAGTATGGTCAGCAACACTTTTGTCTAACTCAAAAATATATTTTGTGTGCCTATTTCCTACAACAAAATAAATCAAATTCTACCAAATAGTTGTACATTGAATTCAACACCTAAAGAGATTAATACCAATAAAAACAAATATGTCCATGTCAGTGCGCACATAAAAAGTATTGTTTTCTTTTCTTTTTTTATCAATTTAAATACTAATTTTACGATCCTATAATGTTTTTTTTACACACATTTAGGTCCTTGTTACAATGCATGGAAATAAAGAGAAGCAGAATCATTGGTTTGGGGAGAAAGAATTCAACCATGTTAAAAAAATCGGTTTAAAAAATAATGCTATTAAGTATAGTGTAAGTAAAAATTTTTTCTTTAAAATCAAGCTTTTGTGATATTAATTGAAATAAACTTATTCTTTCTATGAGATAGTCTAAATTTAATCCCCACTTTTTAGCGAAATGACTTTCTCTGTTATTCTTGAACTATGAACCACTTTGGGTGTGGGCTCAAAGTGCCACAAACAAATTGCACAAAATGAAAACTTTATTAACTTTCAGTAGGAAAATTGATTCTCTCTTTAACCAAAAACTATATGTTTTCACAGAAAAATAGACTTTATTCTATAAAATAAATTTCCAGTGGATAACGGCGTATGTGAAATACCTCTATAGTACAACACATAAATCCTATTTATAAAGAATCAGTACAAGAGTTCTATTCGAATAATGTTTGATTAAATAATAATATCTAAATGGAAACTATAACTTATACTCTAAGTAAAAGTATAGGGCGGCAACGACATGCCCTTAAAACTACTAGGGTATGCCGCCTCATGTATCTCACAAGGCCTAGTTGGCCTTTTATGTATTATGTCCAATTATATGTGTTATCTTAACTTTTATTCAACACTTATAATTTATCCAACCTAATGTTTATTTTCTATTTCCCAAGCTATTTTTTATTAAATCAATTAATTAAATTAACTAAATTAATTTTGTCAATTAAATTATTTTTTCAACCCAATTCTAATTTTGTTGAAGTCATGACAATTTTACCTTAATTAAATAATAACTTGAAAAAATTAAATTAATTCTCAAGTCATCTTTTGTACTTAGCGAGAAAATACATTCACGGATAGTTATTCATGCGATCTATTTATCTTACTTCATTGTTTTTATTCATTTCATATTATTGATTTTATATAAAATTCGTTTCTAGTTATCTCGAGCTAGCAGAGGGATCAATTGGACATATATAATTAGGGTTCAAATAATTTAGTTATAAACTGATTCCACTAAAGTATCATGATTGAACTCTCCTTTATTATATACCATATGAAAGCTGCTTATCAAGTGCTCGTCTAATGATCTTGTCATAAGTGTGTTATCCTTATAGGATATCCTTAATTTCTTTGGGATAAATTCGTTCTCCCAATATGATTCTATTTTATCTCATGGTAATCATTATATCTTCCTTCACGAAAGGTCAATTACTATCAAATAGTAATTAAATAATTTATCACAAAGAAAAATAATTTGTGGCCACGTTACTTTCAATCTATCATGTAAGGCCAATGAGAGGATATCATTTACCTTTTATTGGGATTTAAATTTCACTGTGTGGAATGATGCCACATATTGTAGAACTCGCATACCTAATGTATCAATTTTCTATTCTTTACCTATTTGAACTTAGAATTTAATTTACATCAAAGTATATAATTCACACATACATAGTCTTTCTTCCACTGAAGATTAAGGTATGTCACTCTATGAATGTCACAAGTGAAGAAATCCATGAACGAATCTAGGATCTATTCTACTTGGGTCCTGTCTAATGTACTGTCAATCCAGTCAGTCACATCTATGTTTCAATATTTTGGGAGTCATCTGTTTCGATAATTAAGGTAATGTTCTCTCGAATTGGATTTGATAAATGACATATTAGTCTTTAATCGATTTGCTCAATTTTGATTAGATTAAGGACCTGTTTAAATTATCTACTAATATGAGTTGTCTTTCCGTATTATGATTAGACCATCAAAACCTATAATTATAGAAAATTCAAGTCAAATTTGAAATTATTACAATTTAGTCACTATGTTCAAAACTAACAAATTTCCCTTTACAAATTAGTTTTTCATTTTAAAACTTAAAGTCTAACAATTTACTACCAAAAGCTTTAAGATTCAACAACGGTAACTTTTAGAAATTTTAACAGTTTCACAAAATAGTCCACTGGTTATCTAAATCAAGCTCTTGGGATATCAAAAATATAAAAATTACAAGCAAACTCAAAATCACTAACCAATTGAATAATTAAAATTTAGAAGCTTAGAAACTCTATTTCTCATTGTTCGTACGATGAAGAAGATGAAGGTAAGGAAAATGTTTTAATTTTTCTTTTTAATTTGTCTTTTATACTTAGTTTAAAATTAGTAAACTTAATTAATTTAATTTAAACCTTAATTAACTTATTTCTAATCATCATTAAGAAAAACTAAGTGGATGACGGCATTACCATCCATCATTTAGAATAAAAAATGGGTCTAATTATTTAATTGGTCCCTAAATGAAAAAAAAATCATAGTGATAGAACTTTTACCACTTTTACAATTTAGTCACTGTACCTTAAGTAACTATTTAAATGACAAAATTAAAGAACCAAAATTTAATTGAACCTTATACTAAATTTAATATTTATAGACTCACTCATCAGAAATAGTGTTCCAAAACCACTATTCTCGATGCCACTGTAAAACGGGTTGTTACACTTTGTACCCGCAAAAGAGATGACAACCAAAAGAAATAACTAGAGAGAAGACTAGTGGAAGACGGGGTTGGAATCATAAAATCTCGATTGGCGATGGAAAGAGGGAGTGTGACAGCTTAAGGGGGTACTTTGGTGGTTGTTTAGGGTGTTTTGAAAGTGACATTTAGGGTAAAAATCATCTGGTATATATAGGAAATTTGACAGGCCGCACATAGGAATGAACCTGAAGTTGCAGAATCCCGATAACATGTAGTGACATAGGGGGTCCGTGTCGTGACACAATGCCCTAATTTCTAGATTTTTGAGTTCGAAGCTGCGTGTTGTGGCACGGGCTATACGTGTCGCGACACACCCCTAGGATTTTCAGTATTTTTATTTTGAAGTTGCATGTCGCAACACAGGGGTCTATGTCGTGACACAACCAGGAATTTTCAAAATCATAAGCTTCAAAGTTTTGTGTCACAACACAGGGGTATTTGTGTCGCGACATAGCCTGAAAGTCTCAAAAACTACTTTTTCAGGTCCCGTCAGACTCCTCGGTTTGTGCTCAATCACTTTAGACAACCTCTAAGAACACTTTCACTGCCGAAAATCTTATTCCTACTCTAACTAAGACTAAAATTCAAACATTATAACTCAAAAAATTCAAAACACACAAAACTTTACTATATTTACAAAGTTATTAATAAAGTTGGGAGGTGGTTGGCTCGTTGCGACGACGCGACTTTCCTCGTCACGATGTGACGGACTGGTTCAGATTTCTCCATGCGAAGTTTCACTTCTTTGATTCTTTGATTCATTCACTTTACGAGCTGAACAACTCCTAATAAATAAATAAAAAAATATAATTCAAAGCTTAAAATAAGATTACGAAAAATAAAAATAAACACATGAAAATAAAATCTAAAACCAAAATAAATTTAAAAGAAAAGTTCTTTTTCAGAACTGAGACAATCTGTATCGCCATCGAAAAACTTTCAGCTAATCTTCAACACTTTGATCCTCTGTTTGTTTCATTGTCGATGTATCTGAACCAACAAATTTGGCCGATTCCAATGATATTGTCTTATTTTTGACCGGTGCGATGTCCACATTATAAGCCATTTGGTGCCAAATCCAAGCCAACCCCAATTATGTTTTGGGGTATGATTGGCTCGAGCTTCCTCACCTCCATGTTGCGTGAAGCTTTGGTTGCACAAATTTGGCCTTTGTCGTCGTATGAGAATAGTATAAACCAATCAACTCCTTCGGTTGGCACCTCCTTGGTTTTATCCAGATAGTGTATTGGCAATGTTAGTTGTCAATGCTACCTCCACCTCTACTGCTACGTCTAGCTCTATGTAAATTGGATTAAAGACATCTTAGGCTATTTTTAACTCTTCATGGTCTTTAGTTGCAAATTTTTGTTGACTATTATCACCTATTTCAAGATGATCGATGACAATGCTGTAGTCCATATGATCAGGGTTGGGAATATCGTACATGACCTCTTCCAATGGAGTCATTGCTTCGCCTTCATTAGAGTAGCTTTATCATGAGTGACATTTGGGTTGACAGAACCTCCTATCGATTGGATATTGTCTCCAATCGTTCGGATATTGGCCGCTTAATTGCGTCGTATGAGATATCTCATGAGAATCACAAGAGTGCTCATCTGGATAATTGAGCATAACATTTTCTTGGTCATATAAATGATAAGGTGCTTCGCATGAATAGTCATTTTCTCCACATCCTCCCTCATAATTTGATTGGTTCGTCGAGGCTTCGATCGATCGTCTTAATCTTTAATTACTCATATGTTGTTCATACAAGTGCTCATATATATCATCATCCATGATCAAGTTCAATTCTAATTGAACGACATATTCGATCATCTTGCATTCTCCATCAACTCCACTAGCTCGTCAAGGGTTCAAATGTCTGACTCGATTGTCTACCTCCAAACGTGTGAATGTTTAGAGTTAAAAACGTACAAATAAAAATATAATATTTAAGTGCAATATCTGCAAGCATACATGTCAAATTATAATATAGATTTGTGTTACAACGGAATACCGATAAGTATGCTGAGGATTGTACCCAAGGGATTGCAGATTGGAGAAATTATTATTAAATTAATTATAGGAAATAATTACTAATATAATCAATTCGTGAATTAGTAGTTTTAATCCAAATGAAAATATTAATTAAACTAATTAACTTAATTAACCTAACTAACCTAACGAAATTTCCTACTCCTAATGTTGACAATGCAAGCCTCTAGACTATGATCGATTAAAACCCTAATTATTTAATTAAATAATTAATTATCCCCAATTGAGTTATTTATCACCCTTAGCTAAGAATACCCTTTGGTCTCATCTTCACTAAGGATTACCACCTAAGTTACCCTTTCAGTCTCTTCCTAGGCATATGGATACCCTCTCGGTCTCACCACTTGGCACAACTTATACACAATAGGATACCCTTCCAGTCTCACTTGTCTCAATATTCTATCAGGAGCATCACTCCCTAATATACTAAGTACTCTTGAAGAAACAACCAATTTTAGATAAATAATTACTTAACCGATATATCAGTTTAATAATCGAATCATGCGAGATATGAATAAAGCACAAGATTAATTCTAATATTCATACAAACATTAATTGGCCAGAGAAACGAAATATAAATAGAAGAATAAAATAGAAAAGTCAAGAGAATACATATGAGTATATATTGAAGCACGGTTTCTGAGCAATCTCCGCTTGCAAATGTCTTCACATTGGAATAAGAATAATTTCGACTAAGCAAACATGAAAAGAAAATACAAAGAAAACTGAATAGCAAAATTTGTCTGTCTAAGTTTGCACACCAATTCCGGTGACCCTAAGGTTACTTTTATAGGCTACGGGCTACTTGGTGCATGCACAACTTAAGATACATTTAGATACTAATTAATACAAGATACTCTTAAATGCCTAAGGTCAATATGGAAATATCCCAAGAGTGACGAAAAAGGATTCAACTCATTTTGACTTGCCTTTGTCGCGTTACCGTGACGTGGGAAGACTCCTCGTCACGACACCGCCATCATGCTTTCCTTCCCATAATTGTCATATCAACGTGATGAGGGAAAAATCCTCGTCACGACTGGAATGCTATTCTAACCTTGGTATCATTGTTGTTCCATATTGCAACATGGGCTTCCTTGTATCGCAACCCGATGATTATTCCTTATATTTTTTGACCCGAATTGGCACCTTACACACTCAATTAGCCCATTAGTCACTCTCAAGGTTCGAGTCTGCCTACGTATCACACCCAGATTCTGCAAAGACCAAAAATTAAGAGCCAATTGAGGGATGCAATTGGAAGAAGCCAAGAGTTAGAGATCTTTATTAAAAATCAGGAAAAAGGTAAAAACGATATTGGACATGGTTGGAATCTGATTTCAGTTTGGTTAGGATAGGTTAGTGGGAGATAAAATGATTATGGATGAATGGTTGTTATGCAATGGAAGACGGCACATGAAGGGCTATATATATAGTTGAGAAATGACTTTCCAATGAGGATTCAACTCCACCATGTTCCATTGTCCCTCTCTTCTTCATCTTTTTCCTTAGTTACTTTGAAAGAGAGATAGCCATGGAAGCTCTGCATGGGGTGACGATTGTGAGCTTTAAGTTAGAAAGGAAAAGAAGCCAATAAGCTGGTAAGGTTCTGATCCCTTCGATGTACGTAAGACTTAGAAAACAAAGTTAAGAGTTTCCAAAATCCATTTTTAAGGGTTCTGCATGTTTTTGAAAAACTAAGTTTTAAACTAGGATTGCTAAATTTAACCCAGGGATCGGTTGTCTTGCTTAGCTACTGACCGGCTGCGCGTATGTGCATTAAAACAACTAATTTATGAAAAAAAATTTAAAGCCCGATTTTACTGCAAGCATACAGGTCAGTTGTAATATTTATAGTGTTACAAAGAAACACTAAAGTATTCTAAAGATTGAACCCAAAGGAAGAGGCGATTGAGAATAACTAGCATACACAGTAGAGACTAAGTGGCTACTAATATGATTTATATTATGGCAATTCATAAAAGATGAGTTTGCAAGAAAATTAAATATTCTACTCTATGGACTGAATTGCAAGAAATGTAAATTAGAGGAAATATCTAGCAAATGACTGATGGAGGTTTATTAACTTCGATGTGGTTCACTAAATCTCAGACTTGGGATATAAATCGCCTAAGTTACCAAGTGGCACAATTTTATCTTCTAATCTCAATTTTATCGACTTAGATGGATTAGGTCCGATTTATCTTCCAATCTTGTTGATTAATCTGAGACTAACAAACAGGTCCGCGACAAGATTACCTTCTGGTTTCACTTTATCTTAATATTCCCTTAGGGACGTCACTACCTAAGTTCTTAGTTATACTCAAATTAGTACAATTTGTTACAGTTTAGTCCATTGTCCAAAGATTTTAGCTTATCCACATCTCCATCAACCAACCTCCTTAAGGATTTAGCTACACTTGTTCAAAGTCAAGAAAATAAACATAATGGTCGAAAACAAAGCAACTAGTAAAGTAAAACTTGAGAAAAATGTGAAAGTTGAGATTTTTAAGTAAGAAAACTTAAATAGCATGAAACCAAAAGCATTTAACAAAGAAATCTAAACTAACAAACATAAAAGGAACAAGCTTTAACAGATTTTAAGTAAAGTAAACTGAAATTGCCTCTCCTCAGAAATTTGTGTCTCTCTCCTCCTCAACAAATTTTGGCTTTTTTGAAGGGTATTCTGATGACTTTTTGATGCCAAAATTGCCCCTATATGGGCTTTGTGTGATTGGTGGATTAGGTAGACAAAGGTTTCCCTTTTTGTCCATGTTTATCCCTCTAACGAAGAAAATATCGCGATACCCAGAAGAGGATATCATGATATCTGGGACAGTATTGAACTTGAGGGTCTTCCTTGAAAGTTAGATATTGCGATACCTGAGAAGGATGTCGCGATACCACTGAAGGGTCTTCTTGGTTTTCTATACTGTTGGAGAGATCGTGATTCCAGGGGTTAGATATCATGATACCCTTGCCCTAGATGTCGTTCTCACTCGTTTTTAACATTTGACATGTCCCTACGTCACTCAAACACATGTTAGACCTTCTAATGGCACTATCAACCAATTTGGGTAAAAAAATAAACAAAAATGAAAGATTTTCACTTATTACCCGAAAAATATAAAAATACAAAAATATATAAAAAAATAAGCTAAAAAATCTATTTTGATCAAGAAAAAGTTCCTTAAGTGTGTCGAAAAAGCCTAATTTGCAACATTGATTTGCGGCAGATCAGCTGCCAAGAGAATGGAAGCTCTGGCATTTGGAAAGCTAAGCTGGAGAGACAAAGGAGTATTTGGTGAGTTTCTACACTCCAACCCAAAAATGCTAAGTATGTTAAAAGTTTGTATGGGTCTATTATGAGTATCCGCTATTTTAGCTCTACAAGCATGAATTAACTATAGTTCTATGTGTTGCGTGTAAAATGATTTGTGCTTTTGTGTAAGTATACATATTGGTTCAAGTAATAAAGTGATGAGTGAGTATCATTCCCACGAGTATTAGATCGAGGCACAAAATTGGTCAAGTTATTGCAATATTGTTAATGTTATGTATGCAGTGGGAATTCAAAGGAATGATGATGTATGCGATAGATAAAATTGATGAATAATTGGAAATGCTATGGAAAATGTGAGAGTAGAAATGTAATGGCAATAACAAGAGTGATTATCCGAATAGAATGTAAGTAAAGAAATAAACAACTATATATGCTATGGCAAAGTTACTACGACAAAGAATAAGAATGGAGTGATGTTGACTCAGAAGGTTGGGATTACCCAAAATCGACCCTTATTGTCAATAATGCCTTGGCAAAATTGTATCTATTTTATTGCACAAAAGAGTTCTAAAATGCCCTGCCTCTCGCGAGAGCAAAACCTCATGTTACCTTGCCCGTGTCTAAAAGCTTTTTAGATATCTTGCATGGGTTCCTTCTATATTGTAACAACTCGGTTTAGACCCTAGTTGGAAAGTGGTTTCGGGACCACGAATTTGAGTTAGAAAAATACTTTAATAATATTTTTGGTTTCTACAACATGTTAATTTAGATGTGAGAAAATTTCGTGTGAAAATTTTATCGTTTGTGTGCTCGATTTTATAAAATGACTTAATACGTAAAATGAAAAAGTAGCATGCTTTTTGTTAAAGTGTTATATTGTTATGACTTTTATAATGTGGGGTCCTTATGTTGAAATTTGACCATTGAATAATAGCATGGATGGTATTGGGCTTA
>JABEZY010125478.1:0-10533 GCA_013467495.1 Gossypium gossypioides
CTTAATTTGAATGAAATTTTGTAACTCAGTTTAATACGTATGCAAATGTATGTGTTCTAGTAATGCCTCATACCCTATTCCGGTGTCGAATACAGGTAAGGGGTGTTACATATCGAGACCTCATTTCCATAATTTGATGTCGTAAATAAAAATATTTACGGAGTCATATTATAGGTGAACTGAATTTTGGTTCAGAAATTTTAGTAATTGAATAATTAATTAAAGTATAAGGACTAAATTATAAAAGTGATAAAAGTTAATTGCTATAGATTTTAAATAGCGAAAGGGTCAAAATGGTGAATAGACCATTTTCAAAAGTCCAAGCGGTGGTTGATGTCATTAAATATCATTAACTTTTGGGTTAATTACTATTAGGCCCTAATTAATCAAGGTTTAATTGAAATAAAGCTTGATTAATTCATTAAAGGACCAATTGAGCAATTGGACCTTTTGTATAAGTCTAAACAATGGTGGATGCCAATTGTATCCCACCAATTTTGCTAATCATGTTTAAAGTTTAATTAGTAATAGATTGATTAAAGTTTAATTTAAAAGATCTTAATTTTTACAATCTTACCAAGCTATATAAGTTAATTAAAGAAAAAAAATAGATGACATTTTATCATCATCTTTTTCAACTCGTCGATTGGTAAGTCAAATCTAGTCCATTTATTATAATTTTTATGTTTTTAAGATCGTTGCAACTAGGCCTAGGTAACCCATATCTCCGTTTTCAAAATTGTTAAAGATTTCCAAAGTTTCCATTGATGTTAATTGAAGTTTTGAATGTTTATGGTAGAGTTTGAAGCTTTGATGGAAAATAGGACTATTCTATAAATTGTTTTTTGTTAGTTTTGAATATAAGGACTAAATTGTTAATATCTTGAAATTGGCATGTAATTTCTATAATTTGTTATAATAGGAGGTTGTAATTGGATATATTTGAAGTTGGTTTAAAATTTGGAGTCCAAAATTGGAAGTTATGATAAGTTTGATTTTAAGGACTAAATTGAATAAAACGTAAAATTTGAAAAAATAAATGAAATTGAGCTTACATATATTTATAACAGGTTGTTATATGTTATTTGAGTGATTAAATTGAATTAAATTTATATCATAGATCATGATTTGAACAAGACGATTAATAGTCGAGGAACAAATGATATTTACAAACTAGTTCCTGACACTTCTGCTTTTGCTGTTAGCCCTGGTAAGTTCATACAGTATAAATATGTTTAAATTATTGTTGAGTTTCATCTGTATGTTCATTAATGTTTTATTGATATCTTGAATTGACAATGAATTAGTACATTGAGAATTGAATAAAATTAAAATGGATTGTTGCGAAATGGTATAATGTGAGATTAAACCTCGATGAAATTAGTAAAAGTATCGTATATGAGGTTACGAGTTATTGCCCCCAGGTTCTGAGCTTTAGCATGTGTTGCGAAAACGAGAATATAGGTATATTAAGCCTTTTCCAGGCTATTTGTTGTGTAGGTCCAACCCTAACGAGTGACCAGACACTATTATTTGATTCGTGTACGTTCAACCCTAATGGGTGATGAAACACTATTATTTGATTTGTGTAGGTTCAACCCTAATGGGTGACGAAACACTATTATTCGATTTGTGTAGGTTTAACCTAAATGGGTAACCAGACACTATTACTTTCACCTGTGTACAAAGTTCTTTTACGAAGTTTCATCGGGTAATATTGTGAATGAAAATGTGATGATATGCAATTAAATGTTGGCAAAGTAATATATGTGATTTAGAAATAAGATATAAATTGGTTTAAAAAGAAAAAAGTGAAAAAATGAGATTATATGTGCTTGAGCTCAACACCTTATATGTTAATGACGTTGTTTGAATTCTTGATAGCTATATTTATATTACATAATGATTTTGTATGTGATAAGAAATTGAGGTAAGTAAATGTTTATATTGTATAAGCTTACTAAGTATTTTAAATACTTACTCATGTTACTACTTTTCTATAGATTTTAGACATCTAGAACGTGTCGACCAGATCAGCGAGAAGCACACATCTATTGTCTCTCAGTTTAGTAGACTTTTGATGTTTTGAACTTGGTTACTTGTGGCATGTACATAGGATGTTTTGGGTTGTTAAGTGAGGGTATATGTTTTAGTATGTGACATTTGGTTTGATGTCAAATTTTTTACTTTGAAGCTTAAAGGAAATGAAAAATTTTGAATGATGTTATGCATATGAATTAGTAAGTGTTTGTGTTTTGGCATTGTTGAGTTTGAATATATATTGGTGCCAATGATCCCTGTTTTGCATTTTTACCATTCTTTTCGTAAAATTTTCAAAATAGTTTTGAATTGATTTTGAGTCGGATTAAGAGCTTTTGTAAGCTCGATTGAGACTTGATTTTGTTTTTTATACATGTTTAACATAGACTTAATTTGTATATATTTATTTAAAGAATAATATTGATTAATTTTCATGTGAATGTTTCCATTCATTGTTGTAGCATCTTGTAGCTTGGGTTCGGTGACTGGACTGGGTATGGGGTGTTACATTTAGTGGCATCAGATCTACGATTTAGTCGATTCTAGGACTTAACGTAGCGTGTAACGATTTTAATCGTGCCGTACATGATGAATTGGACAATAACGTTTTGACTTCTTAATAGGGAGCAAGTTAAAAATTCTCACATTAGGGATAAAAGAACTACAGATTAAATGAGCACCATTAGTGAAAATTTTGTGGCATTGATGCAATATTGGTGAAGCTATTTGGGAAACAAATGAACCAATGAGATTTCAATACCCAAACTTATTCTCAAGTAAGAAACTTCAAGGATGAAATTTCCTAATGGGGGAGAGTTGTAACCGCTCAATTTTCAATGGTGTTAAAAATAGTGGTTTCGAGACCACAATTTCAACGAGCAAGTAAATAAATATTATTATTTATTATTTACGAGTCAAGTATATTGAAATAGTGAATTTTGATTTGATAATTTTTATTAATTAGATAATTAGTTAAGTACAAGTGGTTCGATCCTAAAGTTAAGTAGTTTTGAAAAATAAGGTATCGGGACCTCATTTTTGTAATTTGAAGCCGTAAATATTTTTATTAAATATTTACAGAGTCGTATTATAGGTGAATTGAATTTTAGCCTGAAATATTTAGTGATTGGATAGTTAATTAAAGTATAATGACTAAATTGTAAAATGGTTAAAGTTAATTGCTATAGATTTTAAATAGCTAAAGGGTCAAAATGGTGAATAGACCATTTTCAAAAGTCCAAACGATGGTGGATGTCATTAATTCCCATTAAATTTTGGGTTAATTGCTATTAGGCCCTAATTAATTAAGGTTTAATTAAAATAAAGCTTGATTAATTACTTAAAGGACCAACTGAGTAATTAGACCATTTGTATAAGTCTAAGCAGTGGTGGATGCCAATTGTATCCCACCAATTTTGCTAATAATATTTTATCCCACCAAATTTTCTAATCATATTTAAAGTTGAAATAGTAATAGATTAATTAAAGTTTAATTCAAAATATCTTAATATTTACAATTTTACCAACCTATATAAGTTAATTAAAGAAAAAAAAGATGACATTTTATCATCATCTTCTTTAACTTTCTCTTCCATAGCTGAATGTGAGAAACAAAAATAAGGGTTTGGGTATCAAGCTTTAACTCATCGATTGGTAAGTCAATTTTTTGCTATTTCTTGTAATTTTTATATTTTTGAGATTGTTGCAACTAGGTCCAGCTAACCCGTATCTCCATTTTCAAAACTGTTAAAGATTTCTAAAGTTGTCATTGATGTTAATTAAGTTTTTGAATTTTTATGGTAACGTTTGAAGCTTTGATGGAAAATAGGACTATTTTATAAAGTGATTTTTGTTAGTTTTGAACATAAGGACTAAATTGTTAATAACTTAAAATTGACATGTAATTTCTATAATTTTTTATAATAGGAGGTTGTAATTGGATATATTTGAAGTTGGTTTAAAATTTGGAGTCCAAATTTGAAATTTTAACACCTTATACCTGGTCCAATCACCCGACCCGAGCTATAAAGTATTATAGCTATTAAACTTTAACACTATTCACTATATTGCCACAAATAATCAAATAATTCAATTCATAATAAAATTATAATCATTTCCAAGATATTCAATCATATCCAAACTTAAATCGAGCATATGAAACATTTAAAATAACTTGGGAGCAAATTTGAACTAAATTGAAACTTTTACAAAAATTCAAGTAAAAAGTGAAAATAAGGGTCACACAACTTTGTGGCAAACAGTGCCATAACATTTAAACCATGTACTCCAGGGTCACATGGCCGTGTCCTAGGCTGTGTAACTCTCTGTGATCGTGTGGACAAACCTGCACCAAAATTTAATGAGCCACATGGCTATGTCATCCACCGTGTGTGTCACACGGTCGTGTGACAGACCGTGTGCACCTAAAAGTACCTTAAAAATGAAGTCATTTCACCTACAATTCCTTAAGTCTCAAGACATGCAAATAGAATCACTTAACCTATTCAAAATGTACCAAAACATGTCAAATAACATTAATCCTAAGTGCCTAACCAATATGCCCTCATTAGCACTACAATTCAAATATAAACATTAACCATTCAAACTAAAACATAATTAACTTATCAAACTTATTCATTCAACAACTAAACCACAAATACCAAATGCAAAAATCATCCATTCATACCAAGTTTCAAAGGCTAACATAACCTACCAAATTTTCATAAGTTACCAAAACAAAATGACCATTTCACAACAAATTATCAAAATAGACATCAAGTAAAAATCTACCAATTCAAGTTGCCAAAACAACCATATACATATTTACATCTCAATTGGCACAAAACATCACCAATATATCTATTAACATAAACATACAAAACCCTATTTACATGCCACTTCTAACCGGGCCAAAATAAACATATAGCTATCGAAAGAGTTGCCGGATAGTATGATCTCCAACGATGTTCCAATCAATAGAAAAAGTCTGACAATCTACAAAGAACACAACCAAATATGTTAAGCTTACATAAAACTTAGTAAGTTCGTAAAACAAAATATCACATACCTGTTAATTTAAGTTTACAACTCATACATAACATAGAATTAATATTCCTTTTCCTTGATTCATAATTCTTACCATATCAAATAGTTAGGCATAAATAAATCATATAATTAAAACATAACATACCAAATTTCACATACTAATTTAACCAACATAACATAGTTCATCATGTCATCTTGTTTTATTTCTATTTCATTTATCAACTATTTTACCCGGAGAACAATAGTAAATTGACTTTGGATACGCGATAGGGTAATGCTCATACAAACTGACAAACGAGAAATTAACCAATACGCGATGCTACTCACACAAGCTTCAGAGAATCCGCAAAACATGCAAGATCTAAAGCCATTAGTACGGTATCCACTACCAGTACATAGTACTTGGAACTGTAATCACTAACAACTAGTTCCTGGAACGCCTTAATGACATGTCACTTTTGTCCTATCTATTCATTAAGTTCACATAAGCTTTATCCTATTTTCCGATATCATCATATAATCAAATATTAACCATGATCATGTACATTCCGTATACTAACTTATATCAATGTAACCATATACCATGCAATACTTTACATTTCAATCCAATACTTTTCCATTTCAAAACTACCTCAATTAATCACATTAGTTATACATATACATATACATATATATGATCACATACATAATTAAATTCAACAATCATCAAACATATTAAACTCAGTACGAATTTACCAAACACAGTAGCTACGTACACCTTGACGACGATGACTATTCGATGACTTTTCCTTTCCTGCGATTATCAACCAATTAATTCATTTCTTAATCTAAATATAATAATTTACTTCAATGAACCAATTAAAATATCTTAAAACACTTAAATTCACATATTTGACCCTTAATTAATATTTTACACTTTTACCCTAAACTTTTACCTTCTATTTAATTTAGTCCCTAAACCCGAAACTTTCAAATCTATCACAAATTAACCAAATCAATGCTAAAAGAATTTTATATAGTCCCTATACAACCCATATTTATCAAATTTTGACAAGAATTTCATGTAACTTTACTATTTTAACAACTTAGTCCTTAAACTTTAAAATCAACCAAAATCACTTTACAAAATAGTCATATTTAACTATCAAACTTAAAAATCTATCATCAAACTTCAAAAATATCAAAAAAACCATCAATGACATAACTCAAAACATTTAATAGTTTTACAAATTAGTCCATGTGTTAGCTAGATTAAGCTACAACGATATCAAAAATATAAAAATTACTAAAAAAATAGATTAAAAATACATATCATGCAATTAAAATAAGCCTTGGCCGAACCTCCCTTAAAGCTCTAATGGTGTTTAGATGAACCACGATGAAAAATGAAGAAGATGATACTTGCTTAATTATTTTATTTTAGTTTATATTTTCTTATTTACCAAAATGCCATTAATTCTTACATATTTTTAATTAAAACATATATACTATAACACCCAGATTTAGCGAGTCTTGAGTCTGGACGAGTGCCCCAAAGAAAATCTGATGGGCGCGATCCTATCAGCCAAGATGACATTTCTGGCGCACAAGTAGGGCGCATAAGCAACGATAGGATGTAAGGAAATGAATAATCTCTTAAAAGTGTATGATTGGGAAAAAAAAGAGATTGGTAAAGAGATTAAGGATTTTTGAGTTATAGGAAGACTTTGTCAAGTTAAGGTACGCCTAATTTGTCCAGTTAAAGTATAAGTTACTAATAAGATAGTTAGGATGGAACGATGGGTTAAATCAAAGATATGAAAAGGTTTTGGATTCTAGAATATGCTTCTCTACAACGGTAAGCCACTAATAAGAGCAGCCTTGAAAATTAATGACACGTGTCATGCTCTACCAAGAAAGCATATGGTTTCTCTATAAAGTATTATAACTTAGTTTAGAAATAAGTAAGTTATCTTCTCGCCTCGATTTGATAACAACCATTGATGTTTGGCTTCCGAAGCTAATCAATAATTTCTTGCTAAGCTAAAACTAAGGATCGAATTTAATGTATATGATGGTTTCCTCACCTGAAGTAATTATTCTAGGCTGACATGTGGTTTCTGTGATAGTAATCTAGCTTATGTTTGTAAATGAAAAGATATAATGATAAATATTGACATGGAGGTTGATTAGGTTTCAGACGAAATAAAGGCTATGCGAATGAAGTTTTGATGGTATTTTTATGTCTCATGGGTAGTGATTTCTAAGAGTTCGTGAATGGATGTGTGAGCCTGGAGATCAAACTGCAATACGTGGGTGTTAGGTGAGTCCCTAAACTGATTCTTGCATGTAGTATGTATGTTCTAGGAACTTCTATGATAAGTGACCAAATAGTGAAAAATGAAAGGTTCATGATCATGCATGTATGAAATTTGATGGTTTAAGTACGGGGCATGAGTCTGAATGATTATGGTGTGAATATGAGTCTAAAAGAAAGAATATATCTATCATAAGCAAGTCATTATATGATGAGTCAATGCATGATGAGTCTATGTTTATCTCTACAGTCGTCAAAGGGGTCCATCGGGACTAAAAACACAAATCTCTGAAAGGACAAGTCCATGGCCATGCTCTAAAGGACCATATTGTGTAAGACCATAATTGGTGGGTTATGGCATCATATAGGAAAATTTAAGGAATGTTATTACCTAACGTAGTTTTTCTGTATGACTTAGAATGATGAAGGGCAAACTTCACTAAGTGTGAGTTTAGGCAAATCCCTATCATTTAAAACACTAGTTAAAGAATAACCTTTGTGGAAAAACTCTGAAAAGAAATGCCTTTGTGGTGAGTATTAAATGTAAAGCAATGCCTTTGTGGAAAAACTCCAAAAATGAAAGCCTTTGTGGTGAGTACTTAATGAAAAGGACGCATTTGTGGCAATCTCTGGATAAGGAAGCCTTTATGGTTATCTCTGAAAAGGAATGCCTTCGTGGCGCCATCTAAAGTGTGACCCTTGCGGTAACTATTTGAAAGAAACGTCTCTATGGTGGACTCTGAACAAAAAGAAAAGAGCCTATGATGAATTTTGATAAAACAACGTTTAAAGTCTTTTGAAAGAAATGATAAGTATGGCGAACTCCGAAAGAAAAGTTCCATAAGAAGTGTTATGGCCAATCTAGTATAGTAACATGGTAAGAATGAGACGACAGTGCACCAGCGTGAGTGGCGAACCAAAGGTATTTTGTCTATAAGGCCCTTTTGTAACATGAGTGGTTAAAAAATCATGAAAGAACAAAACGAAGAATGTTGATGAGATATCGAAGTTGTAAAAAGCAAGTTATGATCTAAGAATGAAGCGTGACTCAAATGGTGCAATGAATGGAATTTAATGGACGTATTAGCCAGAGTTAAGCTAAAAAATAAGAACAATGAAATATATATTCTTGAATGAGACTCAAGTGAAAAAGGATTTACTCACTAAGTTCTATCGAATTGACTTCTGCCTTTATGTCACAGGTAGGTGATTTAAGCGGCTACGCTAGGGCTACACCAAGGAGTGACGAGAATGGGCTATTATGCATACAGAGCAAGGGGAGTGGTGTATTCATGTTTGATAGAAGTACTGTTAATAAGTTACGAAAATTGTTTATAAGTCTTGTGGCGTGTACATAGTGTGTTAGTATTATAAATGCTGACAGTAATATTGCTTAAAGGCAAAATAAGTGGAGTAATGTAAATAAGCTGAATATATGTACTTATAAGTCCTCGCCGAGTAAAAAGTCTTTTTTAATGGTTGTAAGTACACTTTGTATGCCCATACGTAAATTACCTGGGTAATGTTATTAAATAAGATGTATTGTTGAAAGTTGTATATTTTGGTTAAGTATAAGTTTGTGTTAAGAGTGATAACACCCGAGATCCAAATCCAACAAATCGGATTGGGTTGAGGGTGTTACATGTACATACCATCCAACATTTTAAATATGGTTAAATTACCATATAAAGTAATTCAATTATGCATTCATAACTATTTAGCTCAAATAAACTAATAACTTTTATAACTTTTATGATTTAGTCCTTTTGACTAAATTAACTACCTAAACGTTAAAATTTTCTAACCAAATTTTAATATGACATTGTAATAACCCTTTAAATATTAAATAAATAATCAAATACTAACTCATTGATCGGAGTTGTGGTCCCAAAATCACTGTTTTTGACACCACTAATCTAACAACTCTTTCGGTAGCTATATGTTATTTTGACCCAATTATAAGTAGGTTGTAAATAGGGTTTTGGTATGTTTATGTTAATAGGTATCTTGGTGATGTTTTGTCCCAATTGAGATGTAAACACATATATGGTTGTTTTGGTAACTTGAATTGGTAGGTTTCTACTTGATGCCTATTTTGATAATTTGTTGTGAAATGATCATTTTGTTTTGGTAACTTATGAAACTTTGGTTGGGTTATGTTAGCCTTTGAAAACTTGGTATGTATGGTTGATTTTAGCATTTAGTATTTTTGGTTTAGTTTTTGAATGAATAAGCTTTATAAGTTAATTATGTTTTAGTTTGAATGGTTAATGTTTATATTTGAATTGTGGTGCTAATAAGGGCATATTGGTTAGACACTTAGGTAGAATGTTATTGGCATGTTTTGACATGTTTTGGTATATTTTGAATAAGTTTAAGTGATACTATTTGCATGGATTAAGACTTATGGAATTGTAAGTGAAATGAATTGATTTTAAAGGTACTTTTAGGTGCACACGGCTTGTGACACGATCTGCCACATGACTGTGTGACAGACACAGTTGGATGACATGGCTATGTGGCCTGTTAAATTTTGGTGTAGGTTTGTCCACACGGTCATAGAGAGTTGCAGGGCCTGGGACACAACCGTGGGATCATGGAGTACACAGTTTAAATGTTATGACACGCTTTGGCACACGAAAATGTTTTAGGACCACACAGCTGTTTGACCCCTGTTTTCACTTTTTACTTGAATTTTTGTAAAAGTTTTAGTTTAGTCTAGATTTGTTCCTAAGTTGTCTTAAATGTTTCATATGCTCAATTTAAGCTTGGATATGATTGAATATCTTGGAAATGATTGTAATTTTATTATGAATTGAATTATTTGATTATTTATGGTAAGATAGTGAGTAGTGTTAAAGTTTTATAGTTGTAATACTTTATAGCTTGGGTCAAGTGAATGGATCGAGTATAGGGTGTTACACTTCCAAATTTGGACACCAAATTTATCTAATTATAGTCTCTTATTATAAAAAAATATAAAAATTTAGTCTCTTATTATAAAAATTTGGGCACGAACTTCAAATATATCTAATTATAGTCTATTATTATAAAAAATATATAAAAATTACATGCCAATTTCAAGATATTAAAAATTTAGTCCTTATGTTCAAAACTAACAAAAATTACTTTACGCCAAGGTGTCATAGTGG
>JABEZY010130854.1:0-11177 GCA_013467495.1 Gossypium gossypioides
AAAACCGAAAACACAGTTTTGTAGGCATCTGCATTATTTTATTACCCATAAAGGAATTTGAATGGTAGCTTCTACCATAAACAAGCCAGCAGGTCACGGAAATCAAAGCAGCAGTGAAAATGGATGAGACCAGTCCACTCCACACACAAAAAAAATGACCCACCATCTTATATTTAATTTTAGGGACAAACCACAAAGAAAAATAGATTAATAATAATAATAAAACACTAATGACACCCTTCATGTCACATAACCTGTTCCAAAAAGTCAGTGTTACCCTTGTCTTTTTGCAGTTATTGATGAAGCAAGGCAGCTTGGAAAAGGAAATGTCTGGTCTTGTATGTCACAAATTATTAACTGGTTTTTCAGTATCTTGATGATGATTATCGTGTATATTACAACACAATGCTATTTCAGAAATTTCACTTTTGTGTTTTAAGGTATGGTCCTTGTTTCTTTTCTTCCATTTTTAGCTCAAATGCTTCACCTTTGGGTACAATAATTTCTTTTCTTTCTTCTTTTTCTATGTTATTTTGCTTGTTTTTTAAGAACCCAGAATTTCTGGAATCTAAAGCATGTTGTTTTAGTTTGTTTGATGCAAGATTTTGAAGTGGGTATTTGAAGAAACCGCCATTGGTGTTTCAAATGAAGCTTCTTTGGTAGCGGTTAGGGTGATCTGGTCCAATGCAGCATAAAAAATCTGTCATGAGAAACAAGTTTGCTTCACTGCTTGTTTTATCTCTTGTTACAGTGGTTTTAAGCATCACTGACCCTGGGGACCTTGATGTCTTAATGCAATTCAGAGATGGACTTGGGAATCCTGAGCTCTTGAAGTGGCCTGAAAATGGAGGTGACCCTTGTGGTCCTCCGAGTTGGAACCATGTTTTCTGTGCTGAGTCCCGGGTTACTCAGATTCAAGCTCAAGGTATGGGGTTGAAGGGTACTTTGCCACAAAACTTGAACAACCTCACCATGCTCAACAACATAGGTCTCCAAAGAAACCAATTGAGTGGAAAGTTGCCATCTTTTAGTGGCTTAACAAATTTGCAGTATGCTTATTTGGATTACAACAATTTTGATTCAATTCCAGCTGATTTCTTTGATGGTTTAGATGATTTGGAAGCCTTGGCATTGGATCACAACAATTTTAATGCCACAACTGGCTGGTCAATCCCCAAGGCTTTACAAAATTCTGCTCAATTGACTAACTTTTCTTGTATGAGTTGTAATTTGATTGGTTCATTGCCAGATTTTCTTGGTTCCATGCCTTCTTTGACAAACTTGAAGCTTTCTGATAATAAATTATCCGGTGAAATTCCAAACACCTTCAATGGCAGTGTTCTGCAGATGCTTTGGTTAAATGGGAATCAATTTACTGGACCAATTGATGTAGTGGCAACAATGGAGTCCCTCACAGTTCTATGGCTGCATGGAAACCTTTTCTCTGGACCAATCCCTGACAACATTGGTAACTTAACTCTCTTGCAAGATCTCAATCTTAATACAAATAACCTTGTTGGTTTAATTCCTAATAGTTTAGCAAACATGAAACTGGACACCTTAGATTTAAACAATAATCAGTTTATGGGTCCAATTCCAATGTTTAAAGCTTCAAATGTGACTTTTGCTTCAAACAAGTTTTGTAAAGCCAGTCAGGGACTTCCTTGTTCCCCAGAAGTTATGGCACTTTTAAGGTTTCTTGGTGGGGTGAATTACCCTTCCAGGCTTGTTTCTTCTTGGACTGATAACGAGCCTTGCAATTGGGTGGGAATTAGATGTAATGGTGAGAAAGTTTCAATCATAAACTTGCCCCATTACAATCTTTCTGGTACTTTGAGTCCTTCAGTTGCAAACTTGGATTCCCTTTCTCAAATTAGGCTTCAATCTAATAATCTAAGTGGTCCGGTTCCGGATAACTGGACGAGCTTGAAATCTCTGGAAACTTTGGATCTCAGTGGCAATAACATATCTGGTCCATTACCAAAATTTGGTAGCACTGTGAAGCTTTTAATAGCTGATAATCCTTTATTGAATGGTGATAAGAAAGCCCCTTCCACCGGGGACAATGCACCATCCGGGAGTTCGGGTTTTCCGACCAATAGCCGATCTACCTCGTCAAAAGGTTCAGGGTCTAGTCCCACTGATTCTTCTGTGGAATCAACCAAACCAAAAGGGTCCAAACAAAGCACATTTGTTTCAATTGTTGTTCCGGTTGCGAGTTTTGTGGTTCTTGCCTTTCTGGTTGTTCCTTTATCTATCTACTGTTGTAAGAAAAGACAAGACAGTAAGTTGGCTCCTTCCTTGGTGATTCACCCAAGGGATCTGTCTGATTCAGACAATGCGGTTAAGGTTGTTGTTGTGAGTAACACCAAAGGAAGCACTTCTGCACTAACAGGGAGCGGTTCTGCAAGCAGGAACAGTAGCAACATTGGGGAGTCTCATATTATTGAAGCTGGAAACTTAGTCATATCAGTTCAAGTTCTTCGAAACGTGACAAAAAATTTCGCACCTGAAAACGAACTTGGCCGTGGTGGCTTCGGTGTAGTTTATAAAGGGAAACTAGATGACGGGACACAAATTGCAGTTAAAAGAATGGAAGCTGGTGTGATTACAAGCAAGGCTTTGGATGAATTCCAGTCTGAAATTGCAGTCCTTTCAAAGGTCCGGCACCGTCATTTGGTATCTCTTTTGGGTTATTCCATTGAAGGCAATGAGAGAATTCTTGTTTATGAGTATATGTCTCAAGGAGCTCTTAGCCAGCATCTTTTCCATTGGAAGAGCCTGAAATTGGAACCTCTATCTTGGAAGAGACGACTAAATATTGCCCTGGATGTAGCTAGAGGAATGGAGTATCTTCACACACTGGCTCACCAAAGCTTCATACATAGAGATCTTAAGTCCTCAAATATTTTACTTGGTGATGATTTCAGAGCAAAAGTTGCGGATTTCGGTTTGGTAAAACTTGCCCCTGATGGGGAGAAATCTGTTGTGACGAGGCTTGCCGGGACTTTTGGTTACTTAGCACCAGAATATGCAGGTACGTAACTCGTTTAAGCTTTTCCAATCATTTGCAATGATATTAGGCTAAATAGACATCATAAGTTTTTCTCGATGAAGTAGTTAATTTGTTTAAACTTCGAACTGTTTGAACTTTTCTTTCTATACATAGCTTTAGTTCCTCCATTGGAGTCCCATAGTTGTTGTTCTTGAAAACCTTTTGCCTTTTTTCTTTTTTGTTTCATGTCTAACTTCACATGCCAATCAATTCAGTGACAGGAAAAATCACGACCAAAGCTGATGTCTTTAGTTTCGGAGTTGTGCTGATGGAACTTCTAACTGGATTGATGGCACTAGACGATGATAGACCCGAAGAAACCCAGTACTTAGCTGCATGGTTCTGGCATATCAAATCAGACAAGGAGAAACTGAGGGCAGCCATCGACCCTATTCTCGACATAAAAGATGAAACTTTCGAGATTATTTCCATCATTGCTGAACTAGCTGGACATTGCACAGCAAGGGAACCCAACCAAAGGCCAGACATGGGCCACGCTGTGAATGTATTGGCTCCACTTGTTGAAAAATGGAAACCATTGGATGATGACAGTGATGAATATTGTGGCATCGATTACAGTCTTCCACTTAACCAGATGGTGAAAGGTTGGCAAGAAGCTGAAGGAAAGGAGTTTAGTTATATGGATTTAGAAGACAGCAAAGGTAGTATCCCTGCTAGGCCTACTGGTTTTGCGGATTCATTCACTTCAGCTGATGGTCGATGAAACAGAGGTAAATCCGTTGCATATTTCCTTTTAATATTTTTGTTCATTTGGGAGTTGTAGATAGCTGTTTGTGTTCTATCTATTTGAGAATTCAATGTTAATATATGAATTTTTCTTGTTTGTGGTTGGTTTTTATTGGTGGATTCCCTTGTCTTTAAATTATAAGATTCATGTTTTGGTGTTTAAACTTTCAGTTTTTAACATTTTGGCCCGAGTCTACAATGGTATTAGCCATCCAAAACATTATCACCTAATGATTGTAATAATTAGATGGGCATGCAGGGGGTAATATACTTGTGAGGTTGATTCCTTTGTGATGCTATTATTATCCATTATTATGAACAAGTACATAATGTGGGCATGTAGATATTTTTATCTATATGAGTCTAGTACTCAAGAAATCATCACATCTTTTTTTGAACACATCCATGACCAAATGGAACCCACAAAGGAAGACACAAAACATGAAAGCAATAGATGAAAAGTAATTTAAAGGGAATACGGTGGGGGATAATGCAATTGCATGTGTTGTTCGACAGATGGATAGATAGAAAGGGTTGTGCTGCTTGTTATTGTCATGTTGTGAAGTTGGGGCCATGGGATTGATTATTACTAGGAAACACCAAACACCCATATCACATACGTACTTCCAATCATAGACTTGCATTGCTCCCACACATGGCTGGTTGGCCCCTTTAACTTTCATTGATTGATTGATGGATGTATGGACGGATTAAGAAGATAGTAATAGTACTCCTCTTCCTTGGCCAATGATGTACACAATGCTTTCAAGTTACCATTATACTCTAATAGTGGTGTGTGTGAAGCATCATACATTTTCATTTTCACCTCAGGAAATCAATAAGCTCCATGCAAAATATAAATTATCAATACCACATTGTCTTCTTTCTACATTCATGTAATTTTTTTTCTAAAACCAACTCGAACCGATTGATCATCACCCTATACACTATAGTCCAAGAAATTTCAAAGTAATTGTCAAAACCTGAATATGGCCTATCCCAAATCAAATGATTAGTCCATTTCATTACTTAAAAAACAAATTATTTAACATGCCGATAAAGTCTAAAAACTTCACAAGCAAATTATTTAGTACACCGTCAATAGTGTTGCGTAATATAGACCAGATTCCACCATTGGAGAAAGCTCAAGCTAAAGCTTAAGATGGGAGAACAAGACAATGAATTAGAGGAAAAAGGAAGAGGGGTTTAGAAGAAAAACAAAAACCCATTTGTTTGGAGTAGTTTTTTTTTTTCTGCATCAAACAAATCATCACAGTTTCCGTCAATTTTTTTAGGGGTTTGTAGGAAAGCTCAGTGAATTTTAGGCTAAAACGGATTAAAATTTTTGATTTTTTGATGGGATGGGGTTTGGTTAAAAAAATTATGCTACTATTTGATTTATATAATTTAAACTACCGCACAAGTACGGTGGTTAACCAATAACCTGGCGTCCCAAAAAGTGTGGTTAGCGAATGGAAGGAATTGGTCAACTGACTTTGCAATCCTTTGTTGGCTGTTATGGAAATGCCACAACAATTTCATCTTCAATAATAGTCATAGTAATATTGATGTTGCTGTAGATACAAGTCTAATCTGGGTCGAGAGCTTTGTTAACTCAAAATCATGTGAGCTATATCGCATCCAAACGATATCGGGTGATCATTGGAAGAAACCAGAAGAAAGGTGGGTCGAGTTGAATACAAATAGTGCATTTTCGGAAAACATTAACACTGCTGCAATAGGAGGAGTGTTTAGAGATCATGATGGCAATTGAAAGTGCGGGTTTACTATGCGGATTGGGAAAGATTCAAGCTTCAAAACTGAGATATGAGCTATTTTAGAAGGTCTAAACTTAACATGTACATTTGGATTTAGGCAACAAGAGTTGGAATGTAATAATGCCTTAGTTGTGGAAACCAATTTTGCTGAGGGTGCAAGAGCTAGAATGTTACCTGAGTTGCACTTGATTAAGCAACTCTTATGTCGTGATTGGAAGGTTCGCCTTTGACACATTCTAAGAGAATACAACAAAGTAGCTGATTGGATGGCTAAGTTTGGCAAAGAGAATTATGATGAGATGCATATATTTGAGGAGTGTCCATCCTTATTAAGGAAGCTACTCTAGGGTGACCTGCATCCTATGATTGTAGGATATAAATACTAATTTGATTTAGTAAAAATACAAAAATTAAAATATAAATACTAATTTTTAAATTTGAACATAGCCTTTTGTCATTTGATTTAGTAAGAATTCGGTATATTTTTTTAAAAAAAAATTGTTTTTAATTAAATTGGCTCAAATAATTATTTCTTTACTCGATATGTATTAATTTTAGGATTAATATATGAAATGATCACATTTGCTCCCTGTCCTAACTTAATGTTCCAACTTATGTTTAAACATAGACTTTACAGTGACTCCAATTAAAGACAATAAAATAAAGAAAAAAATAAACACACAAACTTTGATAATGCAGTTTGAATAACAATCGAACTATTTATTCAACAACTGATCCAAAAACCATTTAATTAAAACCCAATTTACCCTTACACGAAAAACAATTGCAGCGCTATAAATATCCTAACTTTAATTAGAATAAATTAAAAAAATCCGATTCAAGCAATTTTCTAATCAATTCACCTGGTCTGTATTGATTCCTGATCTAACTAGTTCATAACCATTCTCCAAACTAATTTCTGATCCAGATCAAACATCATTGCTAAATATTTTAAAATAAAGAATCCCTGACATGCCATCTTATAATTGGGTCATCTGTAAGCATCATATTAATAGGAGTAAAAGTGTGGATATCAATATATATATTTTCAAAATAGAAATCACAAATTTGATAAAAGTAAAAGAGCCAATATGTTATTGTCCCTTATTACTTTAAACTGCTTGAGTAACACACACTGGCCTAAATACCAAAAAATATTATTCTACAAATATACTATTAAGACTAATGTTTTTTTATACAAAATATTAAACGGTTAAGTGTGCTCAAACTCATGAGTATTAACAGAGCTAAAATTCAGTCTACTTAAAAACTTTAAGAAATTGAATACAAAGAGAAAACAAGAACAAACGAAAGAGAAAAAAAAAAAGGAATAGGAACACAAAGAAACAATAAATTTAGAGATGAAAAATACACTATGTTTCTTACACATCAACTAAAACATTCTCATTCGATCACCTAAAGTAAGTAAATATAGAAACCTTGTTTATCAATTTGATCTTTCTCTTTCCTAGCTTTAGCTAATATACCTTGGTTAACAGAAAGAAGAGTGAACTTACGTGTTATCCGAGAAGCAACCGATATGATAAGCTTCAGGGGCATTAGAACCTTGATCTAATGTTGAGGAAATAGTTTGAGTCGATGAATGTTTTGAAACAGAAAGAGTTCGATAAGGACGATGGACAGGAGGTAAGATTAAAGCTGATTGCCTGTCCATTGCCAATAGCCGTCCGCATTTGCTGTACCAAGGGGTTCATCGTTTTATTACAAGCTAAGGAGAATTATTAGAGAAAGAGAAAAAGAAATGAAAGAGAAAGCAAACCATACTTGCAGACTTTGGTGAATAAAGTTTGGTAGCTGCATATCCAGTGCTACAAAGGGAAATGTATGCGTACATCATTAGCACGAAATAGCTGCAAAAAATTGAATAACAGTTCAAACATTTATACAGAGACCATACCAAAAGAGAATGCAATGCTGTTTTACTTCTGATTCCAAGGAAATACTGGAGGGCAACAGTAGCGTGCTCCTGTAATAGGGAAATAGTTATTAGTATAACAGAAAGCTTCAGCTTAGTGGATATAATTAACCCGAACTGGATAGACTGTTACCGTTATCTGTCTAAATACATGGTAGACTGAAGAACCTCTAGAATGCATGTAGCTGCCGCCCTGTGCAGAATGAAAAAGGTAAATACAGAAGTGCAATTAAACTGCTTTATTGAGAGGCAACAAGGCTAACCAAGATGTATGACGAAGGTAAAAATTAATTCCCCTGTATATGAGCATCTATAGTACCAAACCGACTGTAATCATGATAATAAAGGTATGATTGTGAGCAGAAAGGTGATTTGCACCTATGTTACTCGGACTTGGATGTGAGTGCATGGGTATGCATCCCATACAAGCATGTTGAATATGGTGTAGTTTTTCCATGTATTTGGAGGTTACATCCCCATAACCATGTCCAAATATATATCAAACACAAGTGTCAGACATAGGTGCTTTAAAAAAATGATGAGTTAACAGTTACAATCCGCCTTTCTTGTGAGACCACAGAATAGACTTTGGTGCATCCCCAAAATTGCAGCTAGGAAGTTCGAACTTTGAAGTATTGAAGAAGATAAATTCAGGCTTTAGAAATGGGAGCATGATCCCTGGTCAACTTTCTACCAGCAAATTGAGTTCCCATTGTTTAGCCAAAATTAAATAGTTGGCATTCCACCTTCTCTTTTAAATGGCATCAAAACATTTCCAAGATACCAATCAAGTCCAAAAAATATCAACCAATAAGCCAATCTTTCAAATGGCATCAAAACTAGTCAATATACTAGTCAAGTCCAACAGAAAACAACCAATAAGCCAATAGTCTGTTATACAGACTCATGAACAAGTTCAAGCTGACTTGGATAAAAAGGTGAAACCAAGCTTGAAGCAGACTAATTAGTTCCAAAAAGCATTTGAGGCTTGAATAGGCACAACCAATTTCATGAATCTGTGATTATATTATGTACCTCATTTGCCTCTGCTTCTATGCAGCAATGCATATGTGAACATCAGAAGATTACTAACAAAGAAAGATCTTTACTATGTAAAACCACTTAGCTACTCTACCACATGGCTAACATAATAAGATCCATGAATCACTTAAGACAACCAACATTTGCCTCTTTCATGGCAACATGCAAACCAAAGGTTTAATACTATTATTAATTTCAAAGAAGAGAACAAGTAGCATTTGCATCTGCTGAAAAGATTACCTCGTCCGGAGAAAAGAAAGCCACTGAATCTGGATCTGTTGAACCAGCTGGATGCAATGAGACTACAGCTCTGAAGATAGAAGGAAAGAACAGCTCAATTACAGCAACCTTATCCATAGAAGCAACATTCTGGAGTGCTGGTCTAAGTATACTTGTGCTGTGAAAATTATGTTTTGGTGCCTCCATGGTATTATCATTTGCTGAAGCAGGCAATGAAGAAGCTCTTTTCAACCAATCCAGTCTTTCATAAGTCGAAACTTTCAGATTTGGTATTTCTTTCTCCAAGTTAGTCAAAACATCAGATAATGTTTTACAATCGCTAAGATTATCTTGATTGTCTTCTGCCAGAGCTGGCAAATTGCGGTGTTTCTTTGACGCAGTGTCAGTACCCTCACCATCCTCTTCATCATCAAGGTGAGGAAAAAATCGCCTTTTCTGGTCTGTGAAGGCTTTGAGAGCAAGCCTATGAACATTAGAAGCATGAGATAAACAATTTGACAATCTCAAGTTTCAGAACAAAAAATTGTGAGCCAAGGAAAGCAGTGCTAAGTTAAAAAGAACTCACTGTACCTACTATGTTGCAACAAGAAGTGATGATACTGAATTGAAATGAAACAAAACAGCACACCACTACAGTGTTTTCCATGACCAATGCACATTAAATTAAAAAATGATAACATAGAGATAACATCAGAAAATCATTTCATTTTGTATTCTAAGCAACTCCTTTGCAATTATATCTGTGGTCCAAGACTGTGGTTAGTCAATGAGTTAGCAGATTGGTTCAAATCTTTGTTCATGTATCGGACGGACCACCCCTTATTCATTCAGAATTAGACTAGTGCAAGCTAGCAACACCTCCTAAACAAGTAGTTAATTTAGAAGAATTTAGCAAGTCCGTGAACCATTTAAAAGAACTTCAAGCAACTCATGTTGCATATTGCACCATGTCACAATCTACTAAAATCAGTAAGACCCAAAATTTTGCTAATAAATAAGCACCCTCACCATTATTCACATCCATTTCAATCTGAACCTTAAAATATTCTCCATTCAAATCAGGCAAACGCAATTTACCATAATTATCAGAAAATCAGTGCTGGATCCTTTACTTCCCTGTAAAATGTCTTAAACCCTATACATAACAGGCAACTAAAATTCATACGATTATGCAACAAATGATACCAACTCATAAAGGCATTTCACTGTACCAGAGCTTAGGTAGAATTCAACAATATCAAACATTTACCGTATCTATACGACTAATTGAGTACGAACCTTGTCCGGTCAACAGCAGATGCACCAGCCTGGCCAGCAAGCTGTCGTTTCCAAGCATAAGCCACAACGGCACCGTCAGGACATACTAATGGCATATGCAAACCCCAAGAATTACTCCTTGACCTAAGTGACTCATTCAACACTCCAGATTCCTCCAGCTGCTTTCCTAACAAGAAAATCAAATACAATTTTCAAAAAAAACTAGTCCTCCAAAGCGACACCATTCTAATATTAAGACAAAAAGGCCATTTATTTTTTGTTTACCAACGGTGCGGAGGTCTTGGAGATGTTGGCGCATTGACTCGTCTTCTTGGCGGAACAAGTGGAGAGGTTTCGAGCTTTGATGCGGCTGCGAAGCGACAAATAGGGCTTCGAGAAGTCGATCAGCACCTAGGCGGATATCAGCGATGAGTCTCGCAGCCTGTCCGAGTCTATCCATCGCTAGAGCCACCTGCTTCGGCGGTGCCTCCCCGGTGGTTGATGAAGGAGGCGTTGAAGTCGTCGCCGACGGCGGAGGTGCCGCGGTGATCGCGGACTGGAGGTGGTGGTGTTGTTGCTGTTGATGGTGCTGTTGCAGCATTAGGATTTTGTTGCTAATCTGAAGATCTGAAAAATGGAATGCTCCAAAAAGAAAAAGGGGTTTAAAGAAAAATTCTGCTTTTCGGAGGTCTTCAGTAAAGTTAATATCCAAGGCTTTATCACCATTCACCGCTAAAGCCACTTCGTCCCCAATTTCTAATTCGCAATTGTCTATAGGTAAACAAAATTTCTATTTAAAATTTTTCATCTGAGTCACTCGATAATAAAGTTTTTTTTTTTAAATTTTGACTAACGACCTCCAAGCAATGGCTTGAAAATCAATTAGTGGGTGAATATACAACTATAGGTAGAAGAATATACTTTAAATCTAAGTTGATCTGATATCGAAAATAAAAAAAAAAGTTGTTTAAATTTTAGTTTGTAAATTCATGACGATTAAAATTATTTCATGGAAAAAAACTAAACAGTAAAAGAGAAAGAAAAAGAGCATTTTCGATTGGTGCGGTACAAACAAAAAAAGTCATATAACAACGATTTTAACAACCGAATAACTTAAATAAAA
>JABEZY010170533.1:0-18252 GCA_013467495.1 Gossypium gossypioides
AAATATAAATATTAGAATAGTAAATTATGTTTTTATATAAAGTTTTTAACTTAATCTTAATTATTAATTAGTGAATGTAAATTGTTAAATAAATTTAAATATTGTGGACCACTAAATAATATGTTGTAACATTATTTATATTTTAAATATTAATTTCATCTTAATAGTGTATTTAATTTACAAAAGTAGTGATAAACTTAGAACGGTAAATAATAAGAATTATTACAATTAATAAATTAGAAAATGTTACTCATGTATGAATAGTAATTAAAATCGACAAATAAAAGAACAATAATTTGACTTAAGACTATAGAAAATATAGATTTAAAGAAATTATTTTTTTCTAAGAAAATAATATAAGAACGTAAAATGTTTGTTAATTAATTCGAATACCTTAACTTTGAATAATATGTTATTGGAAACCTAAAATGTCATCCGACGTTTCACTTAGAGTACCTAGGTTTCTGAGTATTGGTTTAAGTTTAGTTTTGTATTTGGCTAACATAACCTTCTTCTCATTCTTAAGTTTCAATTTTTTTTTCTTTGAAGCTTATGGCTTCTCCATTGAATCATTCATTTTAGTTTTAATTACTAACTTTCATAAAATAAAAGGTCCCATTTGTTAAACACCTCATTGTATTTTTAGCCATTTTTATATCAACGTAATCATCATTGTCATTGTGAATAGTTGTATCTTCACTTGTGATGACAACACATAATTCGTTTTTTAATAGTGTCAGAAACGGTGGTTTCGGAACTTCGATTTCAATGATTGAGCGCGTAAATATTATTATTTAATATTTATGAGTCTAGGTTAGTGATATATTAAATTTTAGTTTGATGATTTTGATTAATTGGAAAGTCAGTTAAGTTACAAGTGTATCGGTTCAAAAGTTAGTGGTTTTAAAAATTGAGGTATTGGAATCTCATTTTCATAAACCGAGCCCATAAATATTTTCATTAAATATTTACGGAGTTATTGTATAGGTGAATTAAATTTTGGGTAGGTAATTCCACCAAATTAGTAATTAATTAAGATATAATAACTAAATTGTAAAAATTGCAAAATTTAATCGCTATTGATTTTTAATGAGTAAAAAGTTTGGTTGATAAATAAAAAGGACCCAAAATGGAAATTAGGCCATTTTGCAAAGTAGTGGACGGTTGGATATGTATAGTTTATAATTTATAAGTTAAATTTTGTTTAATTAATAAATAAATGAAAAAGAAATTAGTAAAATTAAAGAACACTTAACATCTTTTATCATTTTCTTCTTCCACCGTTTCATAAATAAATAAAAAAATTTGCCAAACTCCATTGTTGAATGCTCCCAAACGGTTGGCCTTTCATGGTAAGCCGGTTTAAGCTCAATTTTCGTAAATTTTATATTTTTGAATTGTGTAGCTCAATTTAACTAAATTGTATATTCATTTTCAAAAATGTTAAAGTTTTAAAATGTTGTCATTGATGAATGCTTGAAGCTTTTGATGTTAAGTTGTTGGATTTTGAGCTTAGAAATGAAAAATGGCTAGTTTGTAAAGTTTAAATGTTAGTTTTGGCACTTATGGACTCAAGTGTAAAATTGTGAACAGTGAATTGAAATTTCTATATTTATGGATAGTTGAGGGTTTTAGAAGGATATGTTTGAGATTGTTTTAAAAATCGAAACTCAAATTTGAAAGTTATGACAAATTTGGTTTTAGGGACTAAATTGAATAAAATGCAGAACTTGAGGTAATATCTGTGAGATGAAATTGAATTGGAATATACTTATAATAGGCTGAAAATTATAGTTGAATTGTTGAGTTGAATGAAATTATGTTATAGATCGAGAATTGAACCATCGAAGGACAATTGCGAAAAAGGAAAAATTGTGGAATAGTCCCTAATGTCATGTTTACGGTTTCGCCAGATAATCTCATATGGGACTTGCTTTATTAACTCAATATAAGTTTGTATTATTTTTTATTTTCTCTTTATTTTTAAATTGTTAATTATATTTATTGTTTAGACATTGAATGGACTAAATTGTAAATTATGATAAATATGAATAGATGCGAAATTGTTATGTGATAGAATGATATGTATATGATGATGTTACAAGGTTTAAAATGTATACGAATTGCTATTTGAATTATGAAAAGTGTGAATATGGTTTTAAGAATTTAAAATAGTATGAATTTATTGAAATTTGTCCCGACGAACCTAATAAAGTCTTGCACACAAGGTTACAGGTTGATTCCGATGATTTATGAGATCCAGCATTTGTTGCAGACTTGAAGATACATGTGACACGGGTTTAGCTTGGACGAGTAACTTACTGTCGTTTTAGAGGTTTAGCCTAGACGGGTAACCTTACATGTATATTTTCAGCTGGTCAAGCAATTTGATATGTCTTCAAAGGTTTAGCCCAGACGGGTAACCTGATACAAATATATATATTTTAACTCAGATGAGCAATTGATGTACCAAACATACATGTGACACTAGTTTAGCTTGAACGAGTAACCTGCTGTCGTTTTAAAGGTTTAGCCCGGACGGGTAACCTGACTTGTATACTACAGCTTTGAACAAGCTACTTGATGTGTATTTAAAGGTTTAGCTTGGACGGGTAACCTGACATGATTATATGTTTAGCACAGATGGGCAATTGACATATCAGAGATATTTGGGACACAGATTTAGATCAGACGAGTAATTAGATGTCGTTTTAAAAGGTTTAGCCCGGATGGGTAACCTAATGTATGCTTATAAATACATACAGCTTAGATGATAGGGGTAATGATATAATTGTGCATGATATGATTTTTATATTTTAAAATGGTTAAATGTTGAATTGGTTATGCATATAGTATTGAAAAGTTAAATTTGGATTGAATTGAATTGAACTGTTTAAAATGAATTATTTGAAATGTGTTTGAACATGTTTTATACAGGGTTGGAAGTGTACAAATACACTAAAGGTGCAAACGGTAGGGAAGAGTGATTATAAGCTTGGTTGATATGTTTATAAAATGTAAATGTGAGAATAGCATGAAAATAGTTAGTATGGTGGCACATGATTGTTATTTGAATACTTTGATCTTACTATGCCAATGTACTAACTTTTGGTTGTTTTGTGAAGTTGTACAAGAATGCTTAATGATGTCAAAGAAGTTTCATGTTATGCATCTTTGTAATTCTATTGATTAAATTTATATAAAATTTAGGTAACTTAAGTTAAATTTCATATGAACTTACTAAGCCTTCGATATGCTTACTATTGTCATCCCTTACTTATAGATTGTTGATTGCGAAGTAGGATGATCGGATTCTCGGAGCTCACACTATCCATCTCCTGATTCAGTAGACTTTGATCTTTTGAACTCGATTATATATGTCATGTATTAGGGTGTGTTAAGTTGTTTGTAATGGTTAGGCTTGTTTTGAGACATAATTGAGTTTGAACTATTATGGTAACGCTAATATGTTTATAATTCTAAATTTTGGTGTTAAGTTCATACGATGTGGAAATCAACTTGATTTTGGTGCTCATTACTCATTTTATGGTATGGAATGAATTAATATTATGGAAAGATGAAAATGGCTTGAATGGTTGAAATAGTTCATTTGATCTAGTTTTGTTCTAGTGCCAAATGTGACGTATTGGTTAGATGTTTTAAGAGAATGTTATATGTTATGTTTTGCGATGATTTTGGACGTTTTGAACAAGTTTTCTTGTTGGTTAAGTGCATTATTTTGATGGTTTAAGTGATTGGTTTGGACAAAGATCAAAATGGTCAATTTCTACACAAAACAGGGTTCATGTCGCGACGTCATGAACTCTCATCGTGACGAGAAATGAACTTTAGGCCACGTCGTGATAAGGAAATCCGTTGTCGCAACAAGGCCTAGTCAATTTTTACTGTCGTTAAGAGGGAACCTTTCATGTCACGACATCGTTATGAACTTTTGAAAACTTTACAATTTGGTCATTGCTCGATCCCGAGTCAACTTTAGGGCTCATGTAAGCTCGTATTAGACTCGAGAAAGCTTTTATATTGTATTGAATTGTTGTTATGATTGGATTATTGAAATTTTTAAATTGAGTTATTCGTTGAATGTTTAACTGTTTCATTTTGTATTGTAGCTTTTCGTAGTTCAATCCAATGATTAGGACAGGCTAGGGGTTTTACATTTTAGTTTAGCAAAGAAAGCAACCTATTTACAATTAACAAAAGAAGAAGAAAACAACACAATTACTTGTATGTTCGTTATCACATTCATCACTTTTTGACTCATCACTCCAAGTGACATTGAAGGATTTCTTCTTTTTCTTCAAAGTATTTGCACATGATAACTAAATGTGTCCATAACCTTCACACTCACGACATTACATCACCTTTTTCTCCTCTTTTGATAAGCATAAATAAAAATGACCCTTCTCTTACCTTTGTTATCATTACTTTTTAAATTCGTAGAGAATTTTTCAAACACTTTGTTAAAATTCTTTGCTAAGAGAGCTAACTGTTCTTGTAGCTCTTCGATAGCCCTTATTGTTTCATCTGATATGTCAACCTTTCTTGTCATAGTTAGAGCAAGATTTTTATCTAAATTACCCTTGTTTCGACTAAGCTCTTTAAGGTTTATTTCGAATGTTTGTAGAAATCCTATAAGTTCATCAATACGCATAGAATTGATGTTTTTTGTTTCATCAATGGCAACTACCTTAGTCCAACATCTCTTTGGTAATAAATTATATATCTTTATTTTAACTTGTTTCTCTTAAGAATAAAACTCACCAAAAGCATAATCTTTATTAAAAATATCAAATAGATGTGAATTACACTCAGAAATATACTCAAAATTAGTGATTTTCAAGGTTTCAAACTTAGTCATAAGCATTTGAAGTTTTGACACTTTTATTCTAGTGGTTCCTTCAAGGGCAGTCTCTAAAATAGTCCATGTTTCTCGAGCTGACATGCATACAGATATTCTTCTAAACGTTTTTTGATCAATTCCATAAAAGTTAACATATAGTGCTTTCGAGTAACTTTGTCTTCTTCTATTTTCCAAGAAGTTCCCATCCTATTAACACAACCTTTCAAGCTCAATTAACTTGATGAAAGTTCTCATCTGAAAGTAATTTAACCTATTTAGTAGTGATGGTTGTGTAATTAATCATCATTCTTTTGTTGCCTCCATTTTGACTTACCAAACACAAGATCACCAATTAAATTAGGTGATTGCTCTAATACCAAATGAAAGTATGTTTAAAATTATATTATGGTAATAGTAGCGGTCTCTATTGTTGGAATAACAAACGAAGAACTTGCATACCAAGATTGTGAACACAATTCGAGCTTAACCTATATGTATGAGGCATTGTGTAGAAAATCAAATCATTATGATAACCACCTTACAAAGAAAAATGGTTTCAGCTCAACCCTAACACTTCCAAGTTATAACTTCACCTTTTGTAGATCAGAATGTAGTTCTCTCAACTTACTATCCCTATCACCACTAAGTAAACATAATCATTCAAGGATGACAATAACTTTCAATGATAGCTCTAAGCCTGAACATATGTGTTTTCTACTTTCTCACTCAATAATCTAAGTATGCAATCAATAATCAAATAAATAACCAACTAAACAAGATATAAAACATCCTTCAAAATTATCTTTATCCTCAAAATATCCACTAAACCTTATCTTCAATCTTTATCATGATTAACATAGTCTTTTTGTAACACCCCATACCCAACCTGATCGTTAGGTCCGAGTTATAAGGTGTCACATGTCACACACGATATTCAATAAAGTCCCAAAATTAAAGGAAACTAGGAGTTAATTGAATAAAATAGTAAGTTAGCGAGCTCTATTGGGAAACTTGGAAATTTTTGGGCTGATTAGTAATTAGTTGATATCCAATTCTGGTTCGATTAAGTTGGAACTGACTAGTTCTGTAGTTAGAGACAAAATGATTAGTGATGGACGATTATTTTGGACTGTGGAGACTGTGCAAATAGGGGTATTTTTATATGTATGAGAAGGGATATTTCCGCAAAGGAATTCTTCTCAATTTTGTTTATAATTTTCTTCTCATCTACATCGTTTTCTTTAGCTGCTCCTAAGTCTCTCTATACTCATGAATTAGAGGAAGAGAGAAGTAAGGACTCATGAAAAGTTTTTTTATAATAATAGATTCTTCATTTTTAAGGTTTGAATACCTTTGATTTAACCGATATATATATATGGTTGTCGTGTTTAGTTGCCAGGACAAATGAGGCTCTAGTGTTTAGACAAACTAAGCTAACGAGGATGATGGATTAAATGTGAGTTTCTGTACTCCACTCGAGTGTTTGTCTGTGTTGTTGTGCTGGAATGTTTTGCTCGAATGTCTACAATGATTCTGTTTGAATTCCATGGTTGTGTATGATCATTATAAATCTGTATGCTATGCATGCATAAAGTTGTGAAAATGTACGGGTGCTTGCAAGTATGTTTTCTGGGTGCCAAATGTAGTCGTGTAATGATGTATTTGATATATGGCATATTGTATGTTATAGTGATAAGTATAATATGTTTATAAAATACGGAGCACAAGAGAGTTACTTTGACAGGATAGTGAAGATAGGGAATTGATTAATGGAGAAATGAGATTAAAAGGGAACACAAGGGAGTTTGGCGACATCGTTGAACGATTATCAATTGGTCCTTCAGGGCGACACCAGTGACGATAGTTATCTACTGGTCATTCGAAGCGACACTATGATGATGGTATATAGGTCTTTCGGGCCAATAACTCGAAAAAGGTTTATTGATTCTTCGGGATCAAATGTCCGTGATAGCCATGGCATGATCCAATGATGAACATGTACACCTTATGGCGAAATGGAGTCTGCTAGGATGGTAAAAAGGAACGTCATTGTAAGACTCACACAGCAAGCAGTTTGATATTATGAGAGCATGGCACATCTGAAAAAACTAGTAAGCATGTTAATAAAGGGATCCGCCAAAATTTGTGAAGGTAAGAGGAATTGGAAGATGTGTCTTAACGTAGGTTTATGTGCGAGGAAAGGGACAATTCTTCCAAAGTATTAGCAATAAGTATCTGCCATTAAGAGTCAGCCAGAGTTGGCTATAAACTATCATTGGCGATAAGGTGACAAAACAGTTTTTCAGGTTTTAATTGTGAGTGTGCATGGGTAACAGGGACGACAAAAATCGAAAAATCCGCCAATGATTTTCTTAAGAGGGAAGTCCACTAAGGACTATCTTTTGTTGAAAGTCCATTGGGAATTAACTAAAGAAAATTATGTTTGTCAGGGCTATTTAGCGCGGGGAAGTCCACCTGAGACTATCAGTTGTGGAAGTCCACCAAGGGAAATCTGAGAAAGAGATAATATGGCGGGAACTATCTGTTATTGGAAATGTCTTAGTAGACTATTCTAAAGTGGGAAAATCCTACGGGACTATCTAGCGAGTACAAGTCTGCAAGGAATGGGGTGTTTATGCATCTACCAAATCTCTTATTCAAGTCAGCAAATGAGAATGTTAATAAATGAGTCTACCTTAGAAAAAGGGTTTAAGCACAGACTAAGTCATAAGAAAATTTTTGGGGTAATATAGTAAGTCTGTATAGAGTTCAGTAAAAATCTACAGTTGTGACGAGACATCTGCTAGTCCGCCATTAGAAGTCACTAATCTGTATATTCATGCATATGGTTGATGCTATAGAAGTATGAGATGATGTTAGACAGGGACAAGTCTCAGAAAAATGTTATTTGGAAGAATACACCTACGACTAAATCGGTGGACATGTCCATCAACGGTTAGCTCATAAAATGTAAGGCATCGACTGCACCAAAAAAATTTGTGGAGCTCCGAACGATACATAGGAAGTTTAAACTCTGTGCTTTTAGTCTTATCGTGACACCCCATACCTGACCGGGATTTAAAGATCCCACACGGGCATGTGTTTTAGACATACGACCGTGTCTGGTGGACACACGGGTGTGTGAGACCCTCACACAGTCGTGTCTGCCTTTTACCCTATTTTAGCACAAACAAACAGAGAGTTACATGGCCGGATCACACGACCATGTCCCTAGGTTACATGGGTATGTGCCTCCTTCCACACGGGCGTGTGCCTCCTTCCACACGGGCGTGTGCCCCTCCACATAGGCGTGTTGACCCCCACACGGTCGGGGAACACAGCCGTGTGGCCCTTTCTCACTGATTTTTAATCTGTTTCAATTTCAGGCTTGATTGTGTTTCTGTATGTTCCGACTCTTAGCTAAGTCTTAGTAGGGGTGGTCGAAACTTTTGTTTCGACTTAGACTAGTGTGTTTTTCATAATTATAGTTTTATGTAAGCAACTCGTTTGAGTGTTATTCGATGTTATTATGAAATTGATTTTGAATCTAGGTTAATGAGTGTACGCATTTCTGATTCTGTTTGATTGGTGTGTGGGTGTTTGTATGTGGTGCGCATTCTGTGACTGTACGAGAATTCTGTGATTAATTGACTAGATGTGAGCTTCTGTGTCCGTATGACTATCTGGAAGTTGTGTATTTTTATTCTGTATGCCTGTCTGCATACATACATTTGCATAAAACATTTGGGGTTTGGTTGTGAAGAGAAGAAAGACTGATTCTGATCTTATCATGCAGTTTAACTACAACATACATGTACAACAGTTTACCACAATGCACTGTACTGCATATACGTCAGCTTTGCTGCGTATTTTTATCTGAGTGGCCTAGTCCACATACGTGGTGTGTAAGATGGATGGGCCTTTTGAGGTCCTATGTGGTGTGTTTGGTTGGTTGAGCTTAATGAGCTCTTTTGAGGTGTCATTGGGGGACAGAGAGGTGTCTGGTTAGATAGGTGGGTTCACATTGATGCATTTTTTTCCGCATTCTGTCTAATTGTTGGATTAATTTCTTAATTACCTATAAATGACGACTAAACCTATTTATGTTCTAGGTGTTAACACTACTGCTAGATTTTAATGTAATTATTTACAATATTTCAATTCATGATTTGTTTTAGCTAATGTTAAATTTTCTGTTATGCTCTTATTTTCTTATATTATAGTGGTTCTCGTTGAGTGCTTTGTTAGTTATTAAGCTATTTTTATTTTCTTTTGGATGATTTTTACAAAAATACTCTGTCTGTGTTTTTACGTAATCGTGTACGCGTTTGTTCATTTTAGAAAAATTGAGAAACTATACCACAGTAATTTGAAATGATTTGTGTTTTAGAAATGAGTTACAAAAATAAAATGTTTAAGACTCCGATGTCGGTCCGCGCTAAACTTAGGGAATTGTAAGATTAGTTCGGTAAGCTTAAAACTATAATATTTAGACATTTATCCTTGTGTACGATTTTGGAAATTATAGATTCTTAAAGCTTAGGTACAAGATCGATATGGATTCTGAAGGTAAGTGAGATCGCGATAAGTCGCATGCTTCTCTAGGACGTTTGTCTGTTCAAGAGTCAGAGGTCAGTGCGATTTCGCCAACTTCGGGTAGTGATAACCCGGAGCTTAGTACTAAGGCATTGACTTGGGTAGTGAGGGAAGTGCTAGAGAAAGTGTTTGAGGCTGGGGTAGAGAGAACTGGAGAAATACTTCAAGCTAGGTGCGTATATTGTAAGAAGGAGTGAGATCGCAGTCTTTCGAGGTTGGAGCCTCGGTCTGCAGAGCGTGCTAGAACGCATGAGTGGCAATAAAATTTTTTCGGAGGGTGCCGATAGTGGTGCGAGCACTCTATTTTGTGAGCACTATAAGAAGCATCATCCAGGCAATTCTTGGAAAAAGGCGGGAACATGTTTTCGATCCGCGTCCATAGAACATCGGATCCGAGAGTGTCCTTGGTAACTTTGAGACAGGTATGGTTGTGAATGTTTCGACGTTTTGATTAGAGCATAGTAATTGTGTGTGGTAGGACAAGATATGTATCTGCTTCAAGGGTTAAGTGTTCTGGTTGTGTGTGAGGTCTTTAAATCAAGTCTAGCATAGTAGCGCTCTGGGATTAGAGTACGCAGTGGGAGCATAGTGGTGTAGTTTGTATTATGCCACTGTTCTGTTAGATAGAAATTTCGGGGGCAAAATTTCCTTAAGGAGGGGTGAGTTGTAACACCCCGAATTTTGAGGTTAGAAGTTTGGAGTTTTGTGGTTAGTGTCAAATATAAGGGTGTGCTATTGTGTTGTGTTGCGCGTTTAAGTGACAGAATGGGCCTGCTGGTCTGGTGGTTGAGTGAGTGTTAGTGTACCTTTAGGTTCTGGGTTCGAGTTTTTGTGTGTGCGTTTTGGAGAAATATTTTTATTTTGTTTTGTTTTGTTAAATAGTATTTTTGCTTTAAGTTAGAATAGATAACCATTTATATTTATTTTTTATTATTTATTTTTCTTTTCTTTCTTGCTAGACGTTCTTCTCTTCCTCTTTCTGTGTTTATTTTCTTTTTGTTGAAAACGGTTTTGTTGGCAGATTTCAAGAGATTTTGCCTGTGTCGTCTAGTCAGTGTCTGGACGTCATTGATCACGAATCAGGTGTAGGTTTCGAAACTTTTCTATTTCGTTAGTGAATTGTTGATCGAATTGCTATAGAGGTCGATAATTTTGTGTGTGTTCGAAACTCGTCAATTTTATTTGTGAATTGTAAGTTTGATTTTGGTGGAATGCAACAATCTATGTGCCTTTTCGAAATTGGTTGTCGATGTTCATTAATACCATTGAATAGCATAGAAATCTGTATATATGGATGTGTTTCTGAATCCCATCGACTGAGGGTCGATTTAGTGACCGGAAAACTTGATGTTCAAGTTGTTTGTGGGTGGTTTCGTGACCACACGAGTGGCCACACGGGCGTGTGCCCCCACACAGGCGGTCCACACTGCCGTGTGCAGTTAGGAATTAGGGTTTCGGGAAAAATTTGGTGCACACAGCTGTGTGGCCAATTTGGTGATCTTTGTCAATTTTCACACGGCCGTGTCCCCTGGGCACACGGGCGTGTATGTTTGGGAATTAGGGATTTAGACTTGGTGCCACACAATCGTGTGGCTAATTTGGGGATTTAGGGATCCTACACGGGCATGTGTTTTGGACACACAGTCGTGTCTGCCCTGCACTCTATTTGCACAATGGACAGAGAGTTACACGGCCTGTGCAAATAGCCATGTCTCTGGCGCACACGAGCATATGCCGGCACGCGGGAGTGTTAACCTCTCACACAGGCGTGTTGACCCCCTACTTGGTCTAAGCATTTCCACACGGCCATGCGGCCCTAAGTCACTTATTTTGGTTCTGTTTATGTTTTTTATCTGAAAATATGCCTATGTGTTTCGACCCTTGGCTAGGATTTAGTGAGGGTAGTTAGGACTCTGATATGGGCTTCAGCTTATTTGTTATTTGTGACTGTGGTATGAGATGACTGATTCTAAACCCAGTTAGTTGGGTGTGTGTGTGCATATTTGTTCCTGTCTGATTGTTTGTTGATGTGTTCATTGATTCTATGAGATTGTATGCATACATACACTTGCATAAAGTAAATATTTGGGTTGGTTGTGAAGAGAAGGAAGACTAATTTTGATATGATCTGGCAGATTATACTGTAACATGTTAATACAGCGGTTTATCGCACTGCACTGTACTGTATATACGCCAGCCTTGTTGCGTATTATTATCTGAATGGCTTAGTCCATATACATGGTGGTTAGGGTTGGATGGGCCTTTCGAGGTCCTATGTGGTGTGTTTGGTTGGATGAGCATATATAGCTCTTTCGGGGTGTGATTGGGGGACGAATAGGTGTGTTGACTGGATGGGTGGGTTTTTATTACTTGACTACATTCTTACGCATCTGTCTGAGTGACTAGGTGTAAGATTATTTGACTGTATTCTGCCTGATTGAATAACACTTGTGACTGAGTGTCTGTGTATGACATGGTGTGCTCGAATTGTTACGTTCTGTTGGGACATTGGTTCCAAGTTTACTTTCTGATTCTGTGCATATCTGTAAGTATGTTTCGCTATCGAATTGATATTTGTAATTCTGTTTTTAGTTGCGCGTTAAACTCATACTGAGCTCGTGTAGCTCACCCCCTCAGTTTCCCTTTTTCAGGTTCTTTAGTATACTGGTGCTGGACTCGGCATGTCGGAGGTCTCGGACAGCCACGTTTAGAATCAACTTAAAAAGTATTTTCATAAATTCTGTATTTATAAATAAACGATTTGAACTGTAAGTTTTATTTTGAATATTGTGGTATGAATTTTGGGTTTTACGCACGTATGCGACTTTTGGACTAAAATTTTTGTAATATCGAGATTTTACAATGGAGAGTTTTTGGTAACTTAAATACCGTATGTTTTCTACCTGGTTAAACTTAAATTTTACCTACGATCATTTCGGTGATCAATGTAACCTCTGAGATTCGGTCTAAACTTTTAGGCCGAGTTTTAGGGCGTTACACCTCATGCCCAACCCGATCCTCGAATTTGGGTATAGGGCATCACAGGTTGACTCGTTCTAAATCACGTCTATTTATTTTTCCTTTCTATAAGAGAACGTTAACCATTTTGGTGGATATCTTCTCTATCAGGGTGGTATTCCCTTAGTCTAAGTGGTGGTATCTAATAATAGACCTAACACCCCCAACAATTACATGTTAACCCCGAAAATTTAAAAGGCTCATAAATAGCCGCAGATCTGATTGTGTCCCTTCAATCACCACGCTTAATCTAAAAACTTGAAATTGAAAAGAAATTGGGTAAGTTCGTAAGAACTTAATAAGTTCTTAGGAAAACAATCCCAACATAATTACTTTTAGACAATAAATAAAAAAAAGATTTGATTAGTTCTCCATGTTTGGAGGATGCATTACTCTGATTAAAAATTAACTAGCGGGTGATATCTCAATTCAACTCAATGAATTGGCGAACAACACTATGTTCTACCCTCAAATAAGATAATCACGGGCACATCTGCTCGGTGAATACCCCACTTTCATGGTTTACCCACTATAATGGATAGACTTACTACTCATGTGCTCATGCAACATATAATATCACATACACCCTTTTTCTACGTACTCACTTTCTTGTGATAGCTTCTGATCCCCGATTCTCGAAGAACCAAATATTTCATGTATCTTCAAATCTACTCATCTAAGCTATGCAACCACATCACCTTTGTATCCTCCTTACTCCCATCCTTATGTGAACATCTAAGTGTTCTCCCGTAAGGTTAGGTTTTCGCTAATCACAGTTTACAACAAGTGACATCCTGGAGGCAAATCATATTATCCTATTTCTTATTTATCATTATATACAATATCCTTCCGATACCTTCTTACAACCATCTGGATACGAAGCTTGTGCACCAAAGAAGGAGTACTCATATTGTATATATATGTCTAGGTTTTCTTGGCTTGTTTAACTGTAATTAGACATGCATGCATTGACTCTTTGAATAAGACTTCCCAAACATGAACATCCAGTAAAGATGAATAAGCCACTCACCTGTCTGTACAGAGTTTAGGAGTAAATGATTTAACACGAATAACAAACACAAGGTACAAATGAACTCATTAGAATACTTTACTTAGAGTTTTCTCTACTCTACAAGTTCTTTTCCTTTAGCACTGGGACCTTCTCTTGTTTCTTTAGCTAAACAGTAAAACTACTTTTTTAATCATAAAAAAAAATCAAAAAGTTAATATACAACAAGAATCTATAAACATGCAAACGGTTTCTGGTTAGGAGTTTCCTTCCTACCCAGTAGTTAAGGAAATCCTACCAATCTTCTTTTTAAGTTAGTCTCTATCTATTTGGTAAAACTTAAAGGAAAGTTTAAGAATTTACCAACAGATAACTAACACCGAAGTTCTACTAACTTTTATTATTAATACCCTTTCTAGCAGCGAAGAACTCTCATGGTTTCTTCAATGATAACAAAGTTTGGTTGAGAAGATGAATCAAAAATCTTATTTCCATTACCACGCTATTTTGTTTATAGCTGACCAACATCCAAATCCCAATTAAGATTATCTCTAATCATTACTTGTTCTCGCATTCTTCCACTAATTAATTGCATCCTACGAGACTCTACAAGTGTCCTAATTATTGACACGTTGCATCCACTAGGATGCCAAGAGACTTAAACGTATCATATAAGCCATCGTACTTACTTAAGTAACGGTACTAAAACGTGGGTGGTGATCTTATTAATAGGAAAGTCCGCTTAATAAGGTCCTCACCCTTCTATAGCCTTCCTATAGCTAAGACTAGTACTTCACAAAATTGGTGAAGTTCTTTGTAACTCTCTGCCATGAAGTTATCACCCTCACCTGTTCTAAGTTTCACAACTTAGATGGTCTCCACTGGCATAGTCTCTCAAACCAATCCAGTTCGCATAATCAGGGTGTGATACTTGTTCCCTTAAAATATAGTCTTTATGAGGCACTGCTGTACAGAATCTCACTAAGTTCATCTAAAATTACGATTGTACTGCCTTGTATGCAGGGTCAATGGATGACTTGAGAATCGTGTAGAGCGATCAAGCCAAACATCGCCAAGTCCATGCAAATAGTGGTAGTTGTTTTATGCATATAGAGAGGCACCCTTAGAGGCCACGCCTCGGGGATTAATTAAGTGTAGCCATAGTAAAATCTTAAGTCTCAATAATTATTGTAATAATTATTCTTGCCTAATAAGGTGGAATTTTTGTAAGAACTTAGTACTTGTATGGCATAGAATATAATTTATATTTATATTTATATTTTGAAATTTTTTATTATCTATGGAATTGAGTAAGGGTTGTTTAGTAGTAATGGATGTATAATTTAATATTGACTAAGTTTGTAAATAACCAAATAGAAATGTTTTTAAGTAATTCGAGTTAATTGTGACACTTGGTACCTGAACTCGGTGGTTGGGTCGGGTATAGGATGTTACACCATATTTGTTTTCGGAGCAACTACAATCAAATTAAATACAATTCATATTGTTAGACATACAAATATGAGTAATATAAGCAAGTGATACAATAAATAATCATTCTCGGGTCTTATACGAGCTTATAAAAGCTCTAATGCTAACTCGAGATTAATTTAGAATTGAATTGTAAAGAATTCAAATTACAGGGTTGATGTTGCAACGTGAGGGAGTTCCTATCTGCGCTGTGACATATTGTTTTGGCCTCATTTAGATTATGGAGTCTCTTATCACGTTGTGGTATTATAGGTCATTTCTCATCGCGACGACATATGTTTAATGTTGGGACGTCACAAACTATTTTTACAATTCCTAATTGAACTTCTACTTGCAAATTTCCTAATTAACTTATCTGCATAAACATACCATACTTCCAGTCAAATAATTTAATTTACCTTAAATCATAATACCTTAATCAACTATACACTAATGTCGAATTACATATAAGTTCATCAACTAGCCTAATTCATTTAAGGTTTCAAGCATACTTCCTATCCACAAGTAGCCTTTGCAAATACATCTTTTATGCATACTAAACCACATAATAAACTTTATCCAATTTTTACTTCCATGTAATTAAGGCGATTATACAGAAATTTCAAATTTAGTATCCTCAAAACATAGCAAAATATCAAAACCAACTCAACCTAGGTACATGCCATATAACTAACAAATAGAATCTATACAAACATTAATGAGTCCGGGATCTTAACTGAATGTTGAAGTTGGTGCTTGGGATCTTGATTGGGACCTAAATTGCACACGGAAAAACATACCAACACTGAGCGATAAAGCCCAACGGTATTGTTATAATTCAAGTCAATATAACATAAATGTTATTTAAATGCAAATAATCCATTCAAGCCTATTTTTCAACTAATTTGTATAACAAATTGTAATATAAACCTAATGATCAATTTATTTGGTTATTTCATATCTTACTTCCTAACCCCTATCTAACCATTTTCCACATATTTCACTTCAAACATATTTGACCATTTCATCTCACTATTTATAAACATGTACTTATATATATATACACATTCATCAATTTACATATTCAATTTTATCTCATCAATTCAATCATTTTCGAGTCTATTGGCTTTTAAATACCCAATCGGCCTCCATGGCTCATTTTTAGCCAATTCGCATGGCCTTTCACATGTTATCGAATATCACAATTCATATGTGAGCAATTATATCAAATCAATTCGCATTTCATTTCAATCTACCATATAGCCTAGCCAAATCATGTTTATATAATCCTATTGACTTGACTCAAATTTCAAGACAGATACTAGCACACATAATGCATCATCAAATATATCGGAGAAATCATTTTGGCACATAAGTGCATCATTGGATGTACCAAAGAAAATATACTTGACACATAAGTGTATCATCGACTAAACCGAAATATATACCTGTACAATTAATAGGATAACCAATTTCTAATTTCATCAAATAGTTCAATTGACATCCCATCATTCTCAATTCAACATTAAATCATCATTTCATCATATCATATAACATAATTCAGCTCAGTTTCATACTAATTTCCTATATTAGTTAAGTTATACAACTTTCTATTTTATTCAATTTAGTCTCTATCTCGATATTCAATTTCATCCATAGCATTTCAATTCAATAACCATTAATAACTCACCTCAACATTATATAATGAAAAATGTCATGAATATACAATAATTAGATTAATCTCGAGTCATAGAGATACAAACCGAGAGCTCGCGTCACTAGTCGTTAGCTCTCGCCTTACCTTTCCCTTTTGATGGCCTTTCGTCATTCTTAACTACAGGTAATAATTCAGAAATAATATAATATTAAATTCCATCAAAATCATATTCAATTACAAAGTCATACATATTTTTCAATTTATTTAATTTAGTCCTTAAAATCGGGACTAACTTAATTTTCAATTTAAAGCTTTGGATTGAAATCTGATTTCACAAAAACCCATTAGGGACCTAGTATTTCTTATTCCTGCTATCAATTTTACATTTTATTCATTTTGGTCCCTAATATACAAAACTATCAATTAAGGTTTACAATTTAGTCATTTCCTTAAACTAAGCTTAATTTTTATCAATTTAACATCTAAAAATTTAAATTAACAATAATAAAAACTTTCAAAACTTTAACAATTTTACAAATTGGTACATGGGCTAGCTTAATCAAGCTTCCATGACCCCAAATCTATAAAAATTACAAGAAAATGGCTTGATTGCACTAACCAATTTGTTCATTAAAAGCTTGAAAAACACTAATGGCGTCCCTTCTCTAAGTTCCAGTATTTAGGCCATTTGGAGAAGATTGAAAACCCCTCTCTCCATCCACCAATTTTGTCTTTTATAGTTAGATTAAAATATAATTAGTTAATTAATTATGATTTATGTTAAATAAGTTAACATGTGTTTAATTAATTAGTTGTTAACTCTACTATCCACTACTTCATAATTAAGCTTGGTCTAATTGTTGTTTTATACTTCTGGTTAATTGTAATTTAAGTCCTCAAGTCATTTCCTGATTAAAATTCTATAGTGATTAAACTTTATAATTTAGTCCCTGAGCCCTAATTAACCATAATTTTGACTGAATTGACTATAAAAAATTCAATTCACCTATTATTTAACTTCATAAATATCTTTATTTAATATTTACAGACTCAATTTACGAAAACGAGGTCCCAAAATAACTTTTTTCTAACACCATTAAAAACCAGGTCGTTACAATTTTTTTCCTTAGAACTATTTTGTCGCACCTATTCTTTCCTTGAAAATGATAAATTTTTTAAATCTTATTTAAATATGTGATAACTACATGCTTTTGCTATGTAATAATGAAAAACTTAGTATATTTTGTTATGGATCTCTTGTGGTTGACTTTGTTGGCACAAGTCTAGCCACAACTTCTTTATGACTTAGTATCCTAACAAAACTATTGTCGATTTTAAGACACAAGAAAATAGAGGTTATTTGGAAAAGAAATTGTAAAGTGTCCTCTCACCATTCTTAGACATTAGCTCTTTCATCACTTGGCTTGTAATTCAAGATTTCCTACCAACAAAAAGTAAACTCCTCTTCTATGGATATCAAGATTCACTAGAGTGCATGTTATGCAAAATAGAAATTGAAATGAGGTATGTTATGATACTTACTATTACTGACCCACAACCCGAATAGGTCCTGGTCAGATTCTACATGGTTCGCACATTGAGCTTGCATATTGAGCTCACACATTGGGCTCGCGTATCGAG
>JABEZY010190388.1:0-14186 GCA_013467495.1 Gossypium gossypioides
ATTTTTTTAGGAAAACTGTAGATATTATTAAAAATTAAGATAAAACAAAAAATAAAAAAAAATAAAAGCAAAGAGAAAAACTAAAACCCCCAATCATTAGGTTTGCTCGATACACTTGAACCTAGTTTCTTCAACGTTAGAAATAACAGAAAGTAGCTTATCAAAGCATAAACAATCAGAAATCAAAGAAGATGAAGAATCCCAAACAATACAATAAAGTTGCCTTAACTAAAGTATGAAACGCTTGATTAACATCTCGATAGAAAATGATCTTTAAGCATAAGGCAGTCATAAAACAAAGTTCCAAATTCCGTTAAATATAGTTTCCATTAAGTGCCCTAAGATTCAAACTAAAAAGAAAACACTTGTTTATGTAGTTAAATTCCAAAATGTGGAGGACCCCAAAACAATTACTATATCTTTGTATATATTTGGTTGGGAACTAATCGGAAGTGTTTGTCTTAGTTGAAAGGCACAAGGGCAATTAGGGACAACTCTAGGATAATTAAAAACTATGCCATTGCCATTAGCCTATCACTTGCCTTGAGACAACAATTGACTTGGTCTGGATTTTAGCTTGGAGTTGGACCCTACCGACTTACCCTAATAATTGCAACCAATTATTTATCCCTATACCCTAATAATTTCAATTAAATGATATAAAGAACAAAATTAAGCAATTAATGATTAGTGATACATTCCATAAAGATTGTTCAAACTCCTAAGAAACTGAGCATGTGGCTAAGATGCAACAATGGCGTTATGAATTATTTGGAGAATGAGGAATTGATGTTAAGTTTTCGGGGTTTATTCTCCCCCTCCCATGAGGACAAATCAAAGATTAGACATCTCAAAATGACGCGTTTCCTCTTTTTAGGGACAAAAAATAGTTGAAAAGCAATATTGAAATTCGGAAAAAAGATTAGACATCAAATGATGTGATGTAAGGTTTGCAATAAGTAAACAGACTGACGTAACGTTTTCACTGCTTTCATCTTTAAGACAAACGGAAGTTTCAATGCAGTTTCCTTTCAATTAAAGCAGTAAACCCCTCTTTTTGATTGGTTTTAATTCAAATAACATCAAAATTCAAATAAGATATTGTGGTCACAAAATTTTTCCTAATCAATGTTTTTGGTTTCATATATATTATGAGCCTGTTTCATGATCTTTCCATCACTGATTCACATAAAAAGATGGCCTTCATTCAGTGTGAGCAGGAAAATTTATTGTAGGAGGACAGATTTTCTCATAAAGTTATATGATATATCCATTTTTAAAAATTTATTTTAGATTTTCCTTAGGATTCATATTGATATCTAGATACTATTTGTCAGGCTCCTTTTGTAAGTGTATTTTTAATAATTATATATGGTATTAATGCAGAATGAATTTAGACAAATTAATGTCTATGTATTCATTTGTCTAAGTTCATTCTGAGTGTGTATTTTTAGTAATTTTATATTTTTATAATTTCAACAAAAATATATAAATATTATTTTTTTAAATTAGGTAATGTAAAATGTCACATCCCAAAAATGGAGTTAGAAGATTTGAATTTGTAGTTGATTGATTGATTGAATTTAAGCTTGAATATGTATGTCTGTTAAAGTTTTGGTTGCATGATGGATGATATGCATGTGCTTAGTGAATTATTGTTATAGATGCTTGAATGACTTGTTGAACATTGAGACAAGCTTAAAATGACCAAATGGTAAGGTATGAACCTATAATGCGCTTAGGAATGTATAAGATGCAAATTTGACATGTTAAGTAATATGAAATTGTGACTTTAGGTTTACATGCTAGTATGCTTAACTGGTTAGAGTGTTAATGTGTGTTAATGTATGTTTTAGTGTAATTGAGCATGGTTTGTATGATCTATGTATGACATACGGTATGTTAGGATAAGAAAATTGGCATGAAAACATGAAATAGTATGTATAGATGCCAATGTGTCATTATATTTGCAATGAGTCCTGATTTTTATGCAATACAGTTGGAGTCCTTAAATACTATAAAATGACTTGAAAATTTGCATGGTTAAGTCTTATATGGGTAATTCCATAATTTTACTCTCGATTTTATAAAAAGGTTTTACTAAAATATTTTACTAAATTTATGATTTAGTCCTTAAACTTTACTTTAAAAATTAAATGAGTTTTACTTATCAATTCTGGTATTTTCTTTCAATTATTGCCATTATTAAATTGTTTTATACTGTACATATGATTTAATTGTTGCATTACGAATATTATTTATGTCGTATGTTAAATAAAAAATGAATATTAGGCTTGATGGTTTCCGTGTATCTAAGTCATTTTGTTAGAGTTTATCAAGGGTGAAATGAATTAAATTATTAATTATGAGACTTGACTATGAGTATTAATTACTATATATAAACTTAAGTAGAATGTGCTAAGAACTATAAAGTCAAATAAGTTAATAAAAAAATTTGAGTAAATGTGTAAGCTCATAAAGAATATGTAAGTTGAGCCCGCAATAAATATATACAGCAAAGAAATAATAATAAGTAAGAAATAAGACATAGATTGAATGGTTAGGCATTAGTGCCTCCTCCTTTAAAGCCAAGGTTTAAACCACCCTTCTTTTATTTCTTTTCCTTTTATTTTCGGTAACCTAGGATAAAAGTCACATTAAAATATATATTGTTGGGAATAAAACATAATAAAAGATGGGAAATAGCCCAATGGTTAAAGCATTAGAACACTTCTCAAAAGACCCAAGTTCAAGCTCTCTTTTTCCTTATAATTTGTAATTTTGGCAAGTCTTATGAAAATTAAAATATGTCCAATTAAGTGTCTAAATTAAATAAGAAATGAGCAATAGGCTCAATGGCTAAGGCATTAGTACTTCTTTCATTCCAAGGTTTGAACCCACTCATTCTTTTTAACGTTTAGGAATTTAACCAATTCTTTCGTAATTAGAATTCACAACTTGCTCTTTCTCAAAATTCCAATAGAACTAGAATCCCACAATCTTCTTCTCTTCTTTTCCTAATTAGATTTTCAATTTACCCTTTTTCATCCTAATAGAATTTGCTCTCCATAATTCTATTTACTCTCTTTTTATGTTCTCTCCCTTTTCTTTACACTATATTTTTATATTAATTGTTGCCAATTACTTTGCTTTCTCGAATCAAATCGTCCTCCATTCAGTCGGTCTCTCTATCGATTTTGTAATTATTGTCAAATAACATCCTTAATATTTGCCAAAGAATCGGTAAGTACATCCCAATCCCGATGATTAATCTTGAATTTTTAGAGAATTTCTATCCTATGCTAATCTTTTGATCTATTAAATGGTCTTTTGCAAATCTTACTAAAATCTTCCATTAATCTCATAAAATCTTGATACCTAATATTACTTCGTGTGAATTTGTCATTGAAGGTCCTGATTTAGGCGAATCGAATCATATTTGATTGCAAGGAATGTTGATCGGACTCTCAGTGAAAGGTGTTGTTCTATCCCAAGTGAATCAGTGGTGATTGTGTGTAGGGATAGGGCCACACAGGCATATAGACCATGAGGTTGGACCACACGATCATGTGCCCTTGTGAGTCGTAGGATACTTCGTGAACTACATGACCCTAACCTATTACACGGTCTACCAACCACACAACCATGTCCTTCTTGTAGCGTAACTTTATCATTTTACACACACCTATAGTTTGTTACATGGCCTGGCCACACGACTCTGTAACTCTTCCACATGATCCATAGCACTTCACACGGCTTAGCCACACGATTGTGTAAATCTTGTTTTATAGTTTTGCCTAGAATTTTATGAATTGTTCTGTTTAGTCATTGTATAATCCTTGAACTATTTTTAGAAATTTTATTTTCTCGATTGAGTCTCTGGTATTATGAACATGCTAGACCTGTGGTTGGATGTTTTAACTACTACTGTTTAATAATGATATATGAACATTTATATCTACTGTCATTGTCTTTCTGATGAATAAATACTGTTATTTTTACTATTGTATTACTGGTTGCATACCTACTTTCATTGTTGAACCAAATACATGTTAATCATGCCTACTGTTACTATTAAACTGAATACATGATAAGCATGTCCACTGTGTAACACCCTTTACTCGGTCTGATCGTCAAACCTGAGTAATAGAATGTTACAAACAAATACAAACCATTTGTATACAAATTATAACTTAAAATCTCAATTAATCATCATACAATTCATGAACAATCAAATTAACATGCATTTTAATCAATTTTAGTTTAGTATCGAGCTTACGAAAGGTTAAAACTAAACAGGTAACTATAAGGGATCAAACTGAAACTAATTCGAAAAGGTAGGAAAAAATGTAAACAAGGGTCACACAACCGTGTCCTGTGGCCATGTGCGAAAGCTAAATCAGTGTGTGATGAACCACACGGCCATGTCCTTAGACCGTGCAACTAATTGTTACCGTGTGCACCAAAATCATCTAACTTTTTACAAACCACACGACCGTGCCATGAGCCCGTGTATGGCACACGGTCGTGTGCTAGGCTATGTCTCAAGCCTTGTGTACCTGTAGTTACCTTTCAAAATAAGTTTTCTAGCATAATTCACTTAGGCTAGAAGTTATCCGTTTTAAACCATAATCAACCACTTCAAAAGTAAATCAAAACATGCCAAAACCATCATTTAAAATCACCATCTTATGTGCCTAACCAATATGCGCAAATTGGCACCTCAATTCACAATTTAAAGCTAACCAAATGAATATATATACAAGTATACCAATATGACTTTAAGGCACCTTAACCAATTCCATTATGCTAAGCACAACCAAAAGAACATACCAATACCAAATCAATGATCACTAAATGACATATTAACCATTAACTTCTTAAGCATCCAATAACCATTCAACCATTTCACATTTGATTTCAAATTAGCCTTTTAACCTAAATACTAGAACTACCAAATCTATTCAAACAAAGCATAGATATAACATCAAACTTACCAAATCACTTATAAGGCATCGCCTACGTATATCATCCATCATACTATTTCCAAACATCAACCAAAACACATCACTTAGCATGATATTGTCTCAACCATTAGAACATTAGGCATATAACCCAAACAACCTATCAAGATATCAACCACATAACCATTACCATCATATAAATACATACACTTATATACATAATATCAAAAAAAAAAAATACCATCAAGATACAAAATAATCATAATAACCAAAAAACTTCTTAGGTATATGCCAAACCCAAAATAAACATATCATAAACACTTGAGTTCGGGATTATTGCTGGACACTGGATCAATGATCGAATAGCTAAGTACCTATCCTGTGCACAGGAAAACAAAATCGTACGCTGAGTATAACTCAGTGGTATTTCTATAATCTAAATATTTAAACAAAATAGAGATCATCAAGATCCAAAGTTTAATTCAAGTAATGATATGGAAAATAATCAATCACAAATGCCAAATTACCTATTCTTTGATTACAACCAATTCATCATTCTAATATCAATACATGACAATTATATGTCAAAGTACATAAATAACTTAATTCATACATAGACATATTCCATCTAGCCTTTCAATTTCATAAACATTCATTGGTCATCACCATTCATTATTCACATTTCTATTCACCATTTCATATTCTTTTCCACATTTCAATTTCATTTCTCAACATTTGCCATTTCAATAATACTATCTCGATTTTACCATTTATTTTACTATTAACACGACTTGAACTCTGACGGATACACGGATCCAATCAACACACTAGATTGGCACCCAATGCATCATTGAATAAATTTGATGCAAATAATTACGCCCAACACTATAAATAAGTTGACACCCAGTGTCTCATCGATTAAAATGAAGTAAATTTGCACCCAATGCCTCATCAACTCATAGTCGAAGTAATCTTGAACTCTTTCTATCCTATGACATACCGACTATATCTAACTTTACCTGAATAGTTAATAGGGTTTCCATTTCATATTTCATTATCCACAAATATCCCAATTCACACTTATTTTCATCACAACACATTTATTCAACATATGGAAACAATAGATAATCACATTACATATTCAATTTCACATTTGCATAAATATATACACTTTTCATAAATAAATAATTTAGTCCTTAGATATATCAGTCAATTCAATTCAACCTAATTCATTTCATTGTCACAAATAAGTCACCTCATATTCTTACCATACACAAACAATTCAAAATGAAGGAATTTACGAGTAGTTCAGATTATAGAAACACAAATTGTAAACTTCGAGCTATTCGTCGACGACTTTGTCTTTTCTTTTCTTTTTTGAGGAATCCAGGTTAACGTTAGCTACAGATTAAAAAAATATAATAAATTAACAATACACAAAATAATTACTAATTTATGCAACTTTTTCATTTTATTCAATTTAGTCACTAAAATCGGGACTAACATTACCTTCACATTTAGCCCTCTAATTTAAAGTCGAATACTCTAGAGTCTCTATAGGACTTCTTATTTCTCAATTACACCTGAAATTTCACAATTTTTGCATTTTAGTTCCTATAGCACAAAATCATCATTTGACTTTATAATTTAGTCCTTTTTCTATAGTAAGCTTAAAATCTATCAAAACCTCACCAAAAGTTTCAATTATTTAACAATGGTAACATTCACAATCCTTAACAGTACTGAAATTTATGATACGGGTCAACTAACCTAAACTACCGAGATATCGAAAACATAAAAATTATTAGAAAATGACTAAATTGAACTAACCAAATTAGGGCTTGAAACTTTTAAACCCCTTTCATTTCGTCTTCTTCCTTTCTTCTTTTGTTTTTGAAATGTTGAAGAATGAAAAAAGAATGGATGTTTCTTTTTCAATCCACTAACATATAATCTTTTTAATTTAATTAACTCTTAATTCTATTTTATTAAAGATTTTATAACATTTTTAATCTATTATACCTTATTGTTGTCCACTATTAATAGACCATTGGTCTAATTGCTTCAAAAGTCCCTTAGTCATGATCAACCTTATAATTTAATAACAATTAAACTTTTGACACTTTTACTATTTAGTCATTGTACCATAATTAAACACTAATTTAACAAATTTTCCTAACCAAAATTCAATTCACTTCTAATATTTATGAGTCTAATTTACAAAATTAGGGTTTTGAAACCTCATTTTTGACACTACTGACTCTCGAGTTGTTACATATTGTTTTGTATTGTATTGTTACTAGTATGTCGTATTGCATTGCATGAGATAGGACGTTTTGAAATGAGGAAGTACCGATAATTTATCTGCAAACATTAGTGGTTTATCCGCAAATATACTAGCAGCTTTTACCTACAAACTCGTTGTGTATTCACAACTACTAACAGCATATTAACCTGCAAACACTAGTGGTTTATCCCCAAATATACTTCTAGCTTTTATCTGCAACTACGTCGTGTATTCACAACTTACTCACAGCGTATTAATCTGCAAATACTGGTGATTTATCCATAAATGTACTAGCACCTTTTATCCACTAAACCGTTGTGTATTCACAACTACTGACAGCGTACTAACCTACAACACTGGTGGTTCATCCATAAACTGGAGTGTCCAGGCTATAAGAGTACTAGGGAACTCTTAATGTGGAGTGTAGCGATGGGGTAGGACATTTTCTGTTAAACTAAAACTGTATTACATTCATAAGCATGAACATACAGAACTATGAATACTGAGATACTATACTGATGATTTGATCTAAAATATCTACATTCTAAATTGCTATTCAGATTGAGATTATTCTATGAGTTGTTATTCTGTATGATTTGTCTACTGTTTGCATTGATTTTCTTGTGATTGAACTTACACTAAACTTCTTAAAACTCACTTCTCTTATTTTCCATATTTACAGATAACACACCACGTTAGGATGTGGACTCTGTATACGGAGGGCTTAGCTCAGATTGATCTTTTTAAAAAGTATTTTAGATTTATTATTTAAAAATTTCTATTATTTTGGAACTGTATCACTTTATTTGGATTGTGCATGAGACTTTAATTTTGGATTTATTTAGCATGCATGGTATTTAGGATATTGAAACATGATTTTTAATATTCATACAAGTCTAATTTTAATTAATTATGTATGAAATGTAGTTTTTATTAAAACTAAGTTAAATATCACTTTTCCACTCCAAGATTATAATCAAAATTATGAGTAATAAATAAATAAATGGGAAATTAACTAAGTTTTTTTAATTGAAAAGTAGTCACTGTTACATAGGTTAGCTAATCTAAATTGGTTTTTGATAACTTATGAGTTTTTTTTTTGGAAATAGACTAAGGTTTCTTCTAAAGTAAACAAATTTTTTAATATGTCTGTTTTAAAAACTTTGATAGCTTATTGGGTCATTTTGGTGGCTAATGCAATCTTCTAAATTTGGGACTAACGTTTAGGTCAGGTCAGAAAGGTTATATTTTGTGGTATCAGAGCTACAAGTTTATAAAACGTGAACTGTGGATTTTAGAATGAGTCTGCAGGCATTTCATAGAAAGGGGTAGTTCAGTGAAAACCATCTACAAGTTTTTGAAAAATTGATTTTCTATAGGAAATTAAATTCGAGACTCTAATGTTAGTCCTACTTTAGTTACTATTGCGTTTGAGACTTTAGATAACTATAATATTAAAACTATAAACATTTAGGAAATAGCTAATATTTGAACTTTTATTTAAAAACCGAATATAAACCTTAGACTCAAAGAAACGATAGTGTTTCTGTTAGACCAAAAATTTAGGGTAGAAGAAACTGTTAGTGAAATTACTGTAGTTAGTCATTTGGGACAGTTCGTGGTAGTGAATAGGATCTTCAAGAAAAGTCTGTTAGAGGTTTAAAGAGAAGTATTACTTGGGATTATATTGAAATCAGAGTTGTGCAACAGAAGCATGGTGGTTAGTTTGAAAAAAAGGGATAACGAATTTTGTGGCTAAGCAACTAAAGTGTCAGTAGAGAAAATTTTGGGGACAAAATTTTTTAAGGATGAGAGTTTTGTCACATTCCAAAAATGGGGCTAGAGGAATTGAGTTTGTGGTTGATTGATTGAATAGATTTAATATTGAATACGCATGACTGTTAAAGTTTTGGTTGTGTGATAGATGATAAGCATGTGCTTAGTGAATTATTGTTATAGATGTTTGAATGACTTGTTGAACATTGAGACAAGATTAAAATGACCAAATGGTAAGGTATGAACCTTTAATGCACTTAGGAATCTATAAGATGCAAATTTGACATAACAAATTTTATGTGGAAAACTCCTCCAAAAGGATAAAAACTATGAAAAAAAGAGGCATTAAATTAACATTAATAGAGTAAACAAAAAGAGAGTACGATGAGAATAAAAAACCCATGCCCTGAACACAAATCTTACACCTAAAGCTCTCACAAAAGGGGTTTCAAAAAATTCTCTCAGACTTTCACCAAAACTCTATATGCAATTACATCTTATTACCTTAAAAAAAGCCTTACTAATTGGCATATTTGAATCAAGGTTATAAAAACCCTTTAAATAGGCTAAGATTAGAGCTTTAATCATACTAAAATAACCCTGAAGTAATCAAAGTCCAACTAGGAGAATAAGTCCTGCTTGGAGTCTAAAACGTGACTATATTAGGTGAGATATCGTCGTGACATCACGAGTCTTCTTGTTGTGACGTCGTCCTTTGCTCATCACGTCATTGTGATGTCGTGCATCTATCGCGGAGGTTGAGAATTGTCCCATGCAAAATTTGTCAAGAATTTATTTTCGCTTTAGGTTGAGGGACATGAAATGTTAGAGACCTAAATTTACCTAGAGTAGAGGTAATTTCCTAGTTCATTCGGATTAAGTTGTTTACAATAGAAGCTGGGATGATTGTTTTCCAATAGTTTACCTTATTCTAAAGTTGAATTCAGACCATAAACCCTTATTATTTATCACTAATGCAGTGAAAAGGGTTTGGATAGAGGCAGCTTTTTAGTTTTTCTTGGGTTGGCTTGATCATGTTGAATTTGGTGACATGGTTAAGAATAATTGTGGTAATTGCCAGTCAATTACAGAGATAATGGTCAATTCTAAATAGTAGTATAGTAAGTGGAACAAGAGTGTGTTTAGAAGTTTTGGGAGAAGAAAGAAACAAATTTTAGCTAAACTATTTGGGATACAACATACATTTAAAATACGTTCTACTAAACATTTGAGATGCTTGGGTTGTGAACTTCGAAAAGAGTTTAAACAAATTCTGGATCATAAGGAGTTTCTGTGGAAATAAAAGTCTAGATTGAAGTAGATTGTGTAAGAAGATCGAAATACTAGATACTTTTATAGTCGAGTTATGGCGGCACGTGAATGGAAGAATCAAATATAGGATTTGGAATTTCCTAACAGAGAATGGTGTTATGATGAAGCAAATTTAAAAAATAGGATACTTTTTTTTCAAAAACATATATTTTATTGAAGGGGATGTTGTTGATAAGCTTCCAGCTATTGGCATGTTTCCTACAATTAATACTCTGATAACTTGAGGATTATGATACGATAGCAGACTGTCATTGGCTAAAGTTAAAGAGGCTTTGTTTGAGATGACTCCATTAAAAGCTCTAAGGATAAACATGTTACATGCTCAATTTTTTAGAGATCGTATGAGACAATGGGCTTTTCAATTTTTAATATGGTCAAAGAGGTTTTTTTTCGGAAACGTATTTAGCCGAAACTAAACAAGACCTTACTAGTTGTGTTGTCTAAGATTATTATGAAGGTAATTGTTCGCTAGTTGAATAGGGTTTTTCCATGTTTGATCGTATTGGACCAAGGAAGCTTTGTTACTCATAGCATGAGATCTTGTAAGGGAAAAACTAGTTGGATGGTGATAAAGCTTTATTAGGAAAATGATTATAATTGGATTAGACGAGATTTTCTCCATGATTCTCTAAATGAGGTAGGCTTTCCAAGGGATTTGACGGAGGTTATTATAACGTGTGTCTCAATGGCATTGATGCAGGTACAATAGAATAACTCTTATATTGATAAATTCATACTATCGGGGGGAATCATTTAGGGTGGTTCGTTGTCCCCCTACCTTTTCGTGTTGGGTATGGAATGATTAGGACATAACATTCTGAAAGTGGTTAAAAGGAAGGAGTGAGAAGTGTTTACTCTACAAAAAGAGGTAATCCAATATCTCATCTTTTTTTGGTTGATGTCTTAGTCATTTTTTGTAAGGTAGATGTTGGACAAGCTATGGTTATTATTTAAATCCTTACAGAGTTTGGGTATATTTCGAGTCATAAGATAAATACTCATAAAATCTATGATTATTTCTCCTCGAACACCAAAGAAGATATAGTGGTGCAAATTATTAATAAGATTGGGTACTATAGAACTAATGATCTAGGAAATTATTTAGGGGTCCTATCACCGCATAAACATGTAATGGACACATACTAGATTATTGTGGAGAAAAATAAAAATAAATTGAATGGATGACATGCTAAGTGGCTTTCCTTTATAGGTAGGGTTACATTAGCTAGATTGGTTCTTATTTTTTTACCTAGCTATTTCTTGCAAATGACATTACTGTAGGTGTGCATTTGTAATGAGATAGAGAAGTTTGTTTGAAAGTTTATATGGGGCGCAAATGAGGGTGATAGGAGGATATCTTTAATAATGTAGGAATCAGTATGCCAACCAATTAAGGAAAATGGGTTGGGGATTTAACATTTATGGTAGCAAACTATGTCATTCATTTTTTAAGTTTGAGTTCTCTATTATTAATAATATGGATCTTTTTTTGGTACAACTATTGTGCTAAAAGTATCTAGTATGAGAAATATCTCTAGTTACAATTTAAAGAGTGAATTGCTCTTTCTTTTGGAGGGCTCTAATGCGTATATTGTCGTAGCTAAGGGATAATAAGGTATAGTCAATTGGGAAATATCAGCTAATTAAGTTTTGATACGATAATTGGGTGCTAGAGATAAGACCACTAAGGAATGAGGTTAGTGGTAACCAACAGCTAGATGGGAGGCTTCTAGTGTGTAATCTTGTCAATGAGAGAGGTGAATAGAGATGGGATATTCTTAGCTATTGTTTTAATTGAATGACTTTCCTTTGCATTGCTAATGTGAATCCTCCTAATCCTTTGGGTGGCCGTGATCTTTGTATTTGAAGATGGGTGGATACGGGTAAATTCTCAATTAAAGAGGTATACAATGTTCTTATACAAGGAAAATAGGATAAATTGGATGGAGAATGAAGGCTAATTTGGAAGCTAGAAGTCCCTCAAAGAGTGAGACAATTTGTTTGGTTAAATTAGAGTTAGTTTGCTAACGAATGTTAATAAGTGTACAAGAGGTTTAGTGGATGATGGTTCTTGTATGAGCCATTGGAGCGGGTAAGAAATAACTTTCCATGTTCTTAAGATCGTCCCCCTTACTAGACTCATTTTTAGCTGTATAATCCCTATAGAGAAACAATCAAACTTCTTTAATTTATCAATCACTAATTGGTTATGTTGTTGTAATGTTGCTAATACATGCAGGTAAATGCTCGTAGTGTGCCTTGAATGTTTTATTTGGTGTAGTTTGTTGGAACGTCTGGCTGCATATGAATCAAGCTATGTTTTCAAAGGAACTAATGAGCATGAACCAGCTTCTAGTTTAAAGTGTTGCATTAGCTAAGTATATAGTAGCCAGTTTTTAAAAGTTGGGATCATGAGCAAATAAAGGGATGGTGTAGGCGTTATGGATACCTACAAATGTAGGCTTGATTAAGGTGAATACCGAAAGTTCTATAGAGGTTAATGATGGACGAAGCTTGATTTAGGATTTTTTACGAAACTCAAATGAAAAATGGTTAGGGAGATTTTACAAGTATATTGGTGTTAGCTCGGTTCTGCAGACAAAATTATAGAAAATATGGGAGAATTACATGTTACTCTGATGAGAGGGTGCATGCATATATGGTAGAAAGTAATAGCAAAGCTGAGGTAAAGTTATTGCAAGATATGAAAGCATTAAGCTCGCTAAGCTCATTAGTCAAATGTATACATGACTTGAGACATGTTGGAAAAATCCAGTCCAAAAATGGTTTTATGTCACAATGGAAAATTAAAAATTCGAAAACCAAGCCGGTTTGTACACATTATGATTAATTGTTAACGGTTGATTGATTTTGATAAATTTACCCTCTAAAACAAGAAGTTCTGGTCCTGGGGGGATAATATCATCCACTTGATGTCCATCCAAGGCATCCGTCATGGTTATTTCGTACCCTATTTTTCTTTTCGTATGATTTTGCTTACTATACTTGTTGTTGTAGCATTATAAACAATATTGTTACTTTTGTTCCTGTCGGGATAAATCTAGCCCCTTCTCCTATTTCTGCATACATAATGGGATATTTTAAGAAATGATCATCCTTATTACTGGCAGGGTCTAGGGAAAGAATAGGAAATGTGATTTGACTATACTTTTTACCAAGAATAGGACCTATCACAAGAATATTTTTCTTAGTGCGGCGGTAGTTCTGAAAAGACAGATTGCCTATCTTTTCTTTCATCTAGGGCGAAATTTGATCAAACGGGGCTAACTCAAACTCCTCTGGTAAAATAAGCACAACACCTACATTCAAAGCCCATTGCTTACCATTAACAAGAATTTGTTTCAGTTGCATATCATAAAGAATTATATCAATAAACTTTTCCCGAAATGTACTTGTGTTTTGTGCGAGACAGATCCTAACCATTCCCGACTTTTAATTGAACGACCTTCTCCACATTCTCGTACCACGAATCGCTTCGAGTGTGGGATCGAACAATCATGATTCAAACTCAAAACCATAAACAATTTTCTTACTTTCAGTAGGAAAGTAAATCTCTCTCTATTGAAGCAGGTAAAATTGTTATTCCTAGAAAATTGAATTTATACTTAGAAAATAAATTTTGAATATTTTTTAGCAAAATAAAGATATCTTAAAGTTGTGTATCTTTAGCCTTATCAATATCATCTATTTATAAGGAGAGATTGAAGAATCCTGATTAAATTAATAGAATATAAAAAAATACTTATCTGATAAAAAACAAGTCCCCTAGTTCTACTAGTAGAGAGAGAGAGAGAGAGAGAGAGAGA
>JABEZY010213811.1:0-15824 GCA_013467495.1 Gossypium gossypioides
ATAAAAATTTAATTTAATTCTTTAAAAATTATAATAAAAAAATCTGGCTTCCCCTGCCTATACTTATATATATAATATATTCAAAAGTAGGATTCATTGTAAGTATGTGCTTTAAAGAAACTGAACAGTTGGAGTAATTTTCACGTTTTGATTGCTCTGTGGAGAGTTGAATTTATTCTAATCTAGCTGAAATGGAAAAAAAAAATGTAATAAGAATTGTTAACTATATTTTGTTTCTGTAATGGAGCTTGAGTTTGTTTTTGTAATTATGTGTGTTTTTTCTTTATTCAATAGGAAGGGCGTCCGGGCTTGAGAGAAGCAGCTGAGTATATTAAGGCACAATTGGAAAGGATGAAGGAGAGAGCTGGATCTAATATTAGGTTGGTATGCAATACATTTGTTTCTAAGCTGAATTAATTGTTTGATTAGCAAATGGATTTTGTATTCTCGTTACTCTTTTGAAGATGCTCGCTTAACTTGATTTGGTTCGTGACATAATTTGCAGAATTGAAATTGAAGAGAATGTTGTTAGTGGGTCATTCGCTATGTTGTTTTTAGGCCACGGCATATCATTTGATTACAGAAATCTTACCAATATTCTAATGAGGTAAGTTTCTGAAATTGAGTAGAACATTTTGGGTTGGATTTGTATATATTGTGTTAAATCCTAAATGCAATGAAAGTAGTTGGGGAAATCCATTTTCTTGATTGGTGTTATATACTGGTTCTTTTATAATGCATGACCAGAGAAGAAATTGTTCAACTTGCACCTGCCATATCATTTACAGTGTCAAATATCAAAATTGTGAGTGAAACTTTGTTTTTCAAGCTTGATCATGAATAAGAAAATTGAACATAATATCAGAAAGTTCTAATTAAGGTGTTAGACTCATTAAAAATGAAAGGAAAGAGTCATTGATATCATTGTTTAAGGCATTTAAAAGTAGTGATTGGTGAGTAAGTTTTGGCTTAACCATGGAATCAATGTCAAAGGAAACTTTATAATCTTTGGAGTTGTAGACAATGAGGCAATTTGTTTGTCTTGAAACTTTTAGCAAATGGTATTATCTTCTTTCTTTTATATAATGACAGGATATCCTCAATAGACTCAAAACACAGCGATCCATCAGTTCTAGTTAATGCTCATTTTGATACTACACTTGGTTCATCGGGTGCTGCTGATTGTGGTTCATGTGTTGGTATCTACATTGAATATTTTAGCTTGATTGCAGGAATTATTTTGGCTATATTTTGAACACGTCTATCTGACGCTTTGTCCTTTGCAGCATCACTATTGGGAATCGCAAGACTAATCATAGACTCTGGATGGGTCCCACCTCGGCCTATAATTTTATTATTTAATGGTGCAGAAGAATCATTTTTACTGGTAAGGATATGCTAATGCTTTGTTTTTAAGTAGACTTATTAGTTTGGTTCAAATGCTGCAGTTTTACAAAGAAAAAGAAGTTTAATTTATCATGAGTGATATATTATAAAACTTGAAATGCCTAAATTTGCTTTAGTAGACATATATTTTGGGACATATGTTGACAAAACTTCAGAGCCTCTCAACAGGAATGATAGCAAGGAGTTGTGCCAGCGCTAGGGAGAACAGCAAGACGTAAATCAAACTGGCAAAACCAAACCTTAAGCTGACACTATTTTCTTAACTTTATCTGAAGATTCAAATCTTCCTGAACATTCTATTCATATAGACATGGTATTGTTTTTCTTCTGATATGTTAGGGAGCTAATGGCTTCATGAGGACGCATAAATGGCGTGATTCCATAGGAGCTTTTATCAATGTAGAAGCGACTGGGACAGGAGGTCTTGGTAGGATATAAATCAGTGCTAATTTTTTCTTTTCCCAAGTGCCGAAATCATTGTTCATACCAGTGGTTATGTCATTACTTAAGCAAACTTTGTATTAATGATGTAATAAAGAGCTGTCTGTGATAAATTAAGCTATAATTTATTTCATACCACCTTAATCAAGAAAAATATCGAAAATTACTCTCAGTAGACATGTGTGAACTTCCTCTCTCTTTTTTATTTTTTTTTTATTTGTCATGCCTAAGCTACATATTTGTTGAAACTACAGATGTAGTCTGCCAATCTGGACCTGGTTCTTGGCCTTCGTATGTCTATGCTCAATCAGCCATATATCCCATGGCAAATAGTGCAGCTCAGGTTTTACTTTATCCTTTTCTAGTATATATTCTTGTTCTAGTGTACATTATTTTTTTGGAGCTTCTACTAGTTACTTTAATTTATTGTTTAAACACGTTTCCTTGTGAAGGTAATCACACCGTTCTTTATTTCTGCTGACCATGAAAATATTTGTACTTAGTTCCTATTCTGTTAAACCCAACTTTTTTTTCTGCACCTGCTTATATCGATAGTATAACTGAGTCAAAATATGAATCGTTCAATATACTTGCAGGATATTTTCCCTGTTATTCCTGGAGATACAGATTACAGGATGTTTTCCCAAGATTATGGCAGCATTCCTGGCCTGGATATTATTTTTCTTTTTGGTGGTTATCATTATCATGCCTACTCTGATACAGTGGACCGACTATTGTATGCATTATATCTGCTCCTGTGGTATAGGATCAATTTAGTGGAAATTTATACTTTTTGTTATTATGCACTTCCACTCACACATACATGTGCCCATCTGTTTTCAATGCAGACCTGGTAGCATGCAAGCACGTGGAGACAATTTATATAGCACGGTTAAGGCCTTTGCAGAGTCTTCTAAGCTTAAAAATGACCATGAAAGGGAATCCCTTGGTGATGCTCATGACTACAAAGATGAACAAGTTGTTTTCTTTGACTACTTAACTTGGTTCGTGGTAGGTTCTGTTCATGTATATATGCACTTGGCACTGGTGTTTCTTTGATGTGTATATTAAACGTTTTCATTCTGATTGTGCATGTTTCAGATTTTCTACTCCAGAAGGATAGCTCTGGCGCTTCATAGCATTCCCATTGCCATCTTCCTGATTATGCCTTTCTTGTTACGTATGATGACTTATGGGTTATATTGTTGTTTTGCGACCTTCTATGATTTTGTAAAAAGTAAAATGGCTGCAGATCATTATTTTATTTGACAATTCTTATCTGTTATTCATTCCAATCTATACTTAATAATCAATGTACTATTGTTTTTAATTAATAATTTCCATTAATAAGTTCTGCTTCTGTGTTCTTAATAGCAAATGGTTAGTTCTCTTTAAGCTGCTTTGGAGTGTGGACTACTATAATGTATTCAAATTTGTTGGATATTTTGCAGGAATAATCCTCCATGCTACTGGAATTATGCTGGCTATTATTTTCCCGGTTATATTTTCCATCCTGAGACTGCTATTTTCTTGTTATGGAATGAACTGGTTGGTTGTATATCTTAAGCTGGAAGATGCACATGGGATATTTTTTTTATAGTATTGTTTGAATGTCAAATATCTGAACTATTTGTTGACGTGCTGAAACTGATATGCAGGTTTGCTAATCCCTACTTAGCTTTCTTGATGTTCACTCCCATTTCACTTATTGGTCTGTTGATCCCAAGAAAAAGAGGTAAACATTTTAGATTCAATTTTTATTAACGAATTTGACTGAGAACTAGCTTATTTTACTATGTCCAGCACAAATTGCACCTGTGCGGTTCTTTTATGTATGAGCTTATACTTGTATACCCTGCATGTTTCCCAAGTTTCATTCAAGTTACTGCAAACATTAATCTCACTTAACCATGACTAAAGGATAAAAGTTGAAATACTGAAAATGTACTTTTTAAGTGTTCTGCAAGATAATAACTGAATCTTGCCCACCTATGCATAAATTTATGATCACCAGGTCAGTTAGGATGCATGCAACAGTTTTAGCAGTATTTCAGTTTGTGTGCTTAATATGTATGGTATGTGGCTAAATGAATCTTACAGGCACTATCTGATGAGGCAAGATTCTGCGGAGCGTTTGGATTTTATGCGTTATTAACTTTGGTATGTGGTCTGATCAGTGTCGTTTGCTAGTTAAAAATCATGCATTGATTTTCTTAATTTATATAATATAAATAACTTTGGCTATAATATAAACAACTTTGGAATGGCAGGCTTATCTTTTAGCTGGGTTCACAGGAGGTTTTTTGACCTTTTTGGCATCTGCTTCTAGCCTGGATCTCCTTTTACCTGTCAATCAATTTTTGCGGTCATCAATCTGTCAGGTATCATATCCCGTAAATTTTCAATCGCATATCCTCTTCATGAACTATGAGTATATTGTTGTTTTCAGTTTTTACTCGTCACCAAGCAGTTATTTTTTTGATGGAGCCAGTTGTTAGTTATTTTTATCATACTTTCCATTTTTCTTGTCCAACATTGGTATCTGATGTATAACGAGACATAGTTATAGGGATATGACCTTCCAAATACTTGAGAAAGCTTAAGAAAAATTGAAAATAACCGTATGGTATGTATAACCATCTCTGAGATTCGCACCTAGTTCAAGCAAGATAGTAGTACTGTTGGTTTTTCTTTGCAAGGAAGAATGGAAAGACAGATCAAGGTTTAGCAATCAAATGTGACTTGCTATGTTTTTCTGTTTTAATTACAGTAGTTTACATACAAAGGATAGCCTTAAATAAGAAAAAATTACTAACAACTTGACAAGCTAGCAAGTATAGGTACATGGGATTATTCATTGGTTGATTTCTGTCTAATCAGCACTGCTCAAATTATCCTATCAAAATAAAGATAAATAAAATAATCTGTCAACTTTTCTAAACAAATTGACAAATTGTTAGCTTATATCAAAAGTTTTGGGATAGTCCGCAGCTTCAAGGCCCGCATGCCAGTCCGCAAAACAATTTACTTCTTGCTTATCCGCGAGTCTTATTCACTTTTGGATAGTCCGCCAATGGCTGTCCACCAAATAGCTTGTTTGCCAGACAACTTGCACCAATGATGTCCGCTAAATGTGCGAGTTGTTGCATGAATGACCATCTCACAATACTCCTCCTTGGCCTTCATGCAGCAAACACCAATTTCATTCCTTAGTTTCTCATACTTCGCTTTTCCAAGAGGCTTGGTCAAAATGTCTGTCAGCTGACTCTGTGCTACAATGAACTAGAGTCGCTTCCTTGCTCTATTCGACTTCCCTCACAAAATCGTACTTGATCTTGAAGTGTTTTGTCTTCCCATGAAAGACAGGGTTCTTCGCAATTGTAACGGCGGATTGATTGTCACACAAAATCTGCGTTGCTTCATCCTGCACAAGATTCAAGTCACTTAGAATTTTTCTCAACCAAATTGCTTAGCTGATCGCTACTGCTGCTATAGCCATATACTCTGCCTCAATCGTGGATTAAGCAACAATTTGCTACTTCTTGGGACTCCAGGAGAACATGCTAGAACCAAGTGAGAAAAGATATCCAAAACTATTTCGCATATCATCCATTGATCCTACCCAACTACTGTCAGTGTAGCCAACAAGCTTTAATATATCCGCCTTCATGAACCACACACCAAGGTTGGCGGTTCCTTTAATATATCTCAACACCCTTTTAGCAACTTAAAATGTGAGATATTGCAGCAGTGCATGTACCTTGATAACAGTCCTGCTGCATACATAATATTTGGTCGTATTGCTGTTAGATACAACAAACAACCAATGAGACTTCTGAATTCTTCTCGTCGACCTTCACAAAATCTCCATTACTACTAAGCTTTTCTCCAAGTGCTCTAGACGTGCTTGCTGATTTTCACCTTTCCATGCAAAACCTTTCCAATATTTTTAAGGCAAAGCTTTGCTGACTGATAACTATTCCTTTCTAAAATTGTTGTACTTCCATGCCAAGGAAGTATCTCATTTCGCCAAGGTCTAACATCTCAAACATCTTATCTATTCCCAACTTGAATTCCTCCACCAAATCATCATAGCTCCCAATTATAAGCAAGTCATCAACATACAAAGATACTATTAAAGTTGTGACCTTTTCAACTTTCTTCACATAAAGAGTTGGCTCACTGAGGCATTTCACAAATCCCAAATTTTGCAAGTAATCGTCAATTCTTGCATACCAGGCTCTAGAATCTTCATTTCTTTTGAAACCCTAAAGATTAGCTATTCAATATGGATCTTTAATATGGATTTTGCAAGTAATCATCAATATGGATCTTCCATCTCATTTAAGCCACCAAAGTTAACAGCAGTTTGATCGTATCAAGCCTTGCTACTGGAGAAAATGTCTCCAAGTAATCGACACCGAATTGCTGACTGAAACCCTTCACAACCAACCTTGCCTACAACCTGTTGAGTGAACCATCAACATTGAGCTTGGTTCTGAACACTATTTAACACCAATAACTTTTTTCTGTGATGACCTATCAACAAACTCCTATGTCTGGTCCTTGTAAATCATGTTCAACTTAGCTCTCATTGCATCCATCCAGCCTTTTATTGTTTCAGCCTCTTCGAAGTTTGCAGGTTAGAACTGCAACATCAACCCTCTGATAGATTTCAGCAATTAGATGTGTGTTCCTTACTAGTATGTCATTAAAGTTTTTTTCTTTAGTTTGATCATCCGCAAGCTGTAACACCTACTCAAGCTCTCATTGTTTGAGCATCTTAGCTTTAGGAGCATCCCATCTTTATGTTTTCTCTTCATCAAACACATCCCTGCTTACTACAATTTTCTTGGAAGAAGGGTCATAGATCCTGTTTATTGTTACTATATCCAAGGAATATCCTAGGTCGCGATCTCTTTTCAAGTTTGCTTCTTTTCACCTGTGGAATATGAACAAAACAGATACAACTAATGAAATTAGATATGAATAATCTAATATATTAAGGAAAAACTCACTGAGAAACTATATATTTATAACAAATAAGTACAGATATATATACATGAAGTAGTGAATCATGTAAGGAAAAAATATCTCTAATTAGAATCTCTAAAAATCAGATATAATCCTTAAAGATTAACTATTCAAAATTTGTCAAATAAATCAAAGATTCTCAACACTCCCCCTCAAGTTGGAGCAGAGATGTCTCGCATCCCCAACTTGCAAAGAAGATTATGACAAGTCTTATATCTAAGCCCTTTAGTAAAAACATCAGCTAACTATTTTTTGATGCTAGATAAGATAGATTTAAGACATCATTGGCTAATTTTTCCTTGATAAGAGGGCGATCCATTTTGATGTGCTTGGTCATATCATGCTGCACTGGATTTTGAGCTATGTTGATGGTCGTTTTGTTGTCACAGTAAAGAGTTGATCTATTTTTGTTCAACAAACTTTAGCTCTTCCAATATCTTTTGCAGCCATAAAATCTCACAAACACCTTGAGCCATGACCTTATATTCGGCCTCTGCACTTGATCGAGTAACAACACTTTGCTTCTTACTCCTCTAAGTGACTAAGTTTCCTCCTACAAGAGTACAATAACCTGTTGTAGATCTTCTATAACACCTCAAACCCGGCCTAGACGTTATGATTGGATTATGAAGGTTACATTACTCGTGAAAACAAAATTTTCTCATTTTGACAGAACTCTTTACCTTGAAAGAAAACATGTTTAATTAACCTGTTGATGACGTTCCATTTTCAAAAATCTGTGAGTACGTTGAAGAAAACCACCTTTGTTAATTTTACCAAAACGTATTTATTTTACTTAATTTGTTTGTAAGATAAAACACTTAAGCGAATTACGATTAAACTTGCAACGAAAAACATTATTGTAAACCGATTTTATAACCGCGGTTCATTTTTAGTTGTCTTGAGTTAAGCGTCAATAAAAGTTAAAAACTTTTGTAAAAACAAATACCAAAATAATTTTTAACATTCCAAACAAAATTTAAAATGTCTAAAAATCCAAAACAGTCCATATAAACAAAAATGAGTCCAATGAATACTTAAATTGAAAGAGTGAAATCCGAGCTCTAGAGTCGCCGCCCAACTTAAGTCTAAGAATCACCTGAAACAAAACAAACAAACACGTGAGCTTAACGCCTAGTGTGTGATTTGGCTCACGTATTGTGATAATTATATACATATATCAGAGTGTAACAAAGCATAACATATTTCATTACGGAGCATATCTTATATCATATTTTATCATATCATAATTCATATCATGTCATAGCACATTTAATATCTTATCTTATCAGAACTCATATCATATCATATACTACCTCCATTCGTTATACACCATCTTCGTCCAACCAATCACACCAAATAGGACTATAAGAGTCCATCCATCAAATCACACCAATATGTTGCGGTATGCCACTGATAAATATGCAGCTGAGCTGCCAAACAGAAGTTTTGCGGTTTAGCCGCCATAATTGTAGTAAAAATCGCCATATAGCATTTCTTCCATCATGTCACATTCTACCCCAAAACATAAACATAAACATAAGCATGGTTATAATATCATACATACATATATCATAAGTCCTACAACATGCATACACATATCTTTTCTTATAGAGAACACAACATAACATATAGTTTATATACAATCAAACTTAGTTAACATATTTCCTAGGCTGACCCTTGCGTATATACGTACTAAAACTTACGCTTTTCTAGGCCTACATGATACCTACGGACCCAATTTTTGAGTCCCTTATTCGGTCCCTAATTGGGCCTTAAAATTGGCCCAAAAGGCCCACACGGCCCAAAAGGTTAGCTTGTATGGTCCACACAGCCGTGTCCTCCACACGACCTACGACACGGTCGTGTGGTGCTAGATAGTTTCAAAAATAGCCCTTTTTTCGTAATTTTCTCTAGTTTCGAACAATAATTCGGGTTAATTTCACACACTTAGTACTAATTTTGATTCACTACTCAAACTAGTACTTTAAATCCTACAAACGACACCAAAAAACAACAATTACAACTTCGATTTAGTTACATTAAACCCAATTAAATCCACTCTTTTCTTAAGGGCAAACAGTCCCAAATTCCATATACGCATGCTTACCATGAGAATAATAACAACCCAAACTAATAAGAAGACTTAATTCGTTAAAGGTTCGTCTAACGCCATACGCTCCTCTCCTACAACGAAAGATTTCACCATTAATAGAAACCCATCACAAAGAAAATCCCAAATCAAAACCCCAAAGTATTTTATAACAACTTAGTAAAGAACACTTACACAAAATCAATCGACAGACTGACGACACGAAAAAACGTAGAGCAAGAGAGATGATAGAACACAAGAATAAAATTTCAAGAACAATAAGCAAGGAAAGAAATGAAAAATGGGAACAAGAGGAGAAATGAAACAAAAATAACGTGAAAAGGAGCTTGAGGCAAACGGCAAAAGGGAGCAAAATTTTTTTGGAATATTTTGGATAAAATTTAAAAAATAAAATCTAAAATCAAATAACACTTACCCACTCCCCACAACTACCCACTAAATAAAATACACATCCCTAAAAACACTCCCCTAGAATACCAATTATATCCAAACTCCTCCACCAATGCAAAATAAGCAAGAATTGAAAAAAATATTTTTGTTTTTCTTGCATAAGGGCTCGAACATAGGACCAAAGAGTTTACAGAAGTTGAACTACTAAACCAAATTAATTCCCTTATCAACAAATTAACGAAATTAAAAGATAAACCCAAAGACTCAAATTGAGCATAATTCAAAATTAAATAATAAAATCTCAAAACATGATAATCAAACTCAGGACCTAAAGTAGACTTGCAAGGCACTTAACCAACACACCAAATCAAATTAGTTGACAAACTTTAATAATCTAAACACAAGAAACTTGGGGCATTACACCTACTGTCATCAAGAGAGCCAACCTAATTTGCATCTGTAAATACTTCTATCCTGAGATGATTATTTTTTGAGAAGAGCATGCCTTTTTTCGGTGCAAACTTCAAATAGCACAAAATTCGCAATACTGCCTGCATATGGGCTTCGCGAGGATCATGCATAAATTGGCTTACCAAACTAACTACATAGGCTATATCAGGTCGAGTATGAGCGAATTAAATCAATCGTCTGACGAGTCTTTGATATCTCACTTTATCCACCATTTCACCAATCCATGCTTGTAATTTGTGATTACTCTTAATAGGTGATTCTACTGGTTTGCAACCCAACATGTCTATCTCTGTCAGAAGATCTAAGACATATTTTCTTTGGAAAATAAAGATTCCCTCTTTCCACCTAGCCACTTCTATTCCGAGGAAATATTGTAACTTTTTCAAGTCTTTGATTTCGAATTCCTAAGCCAATTGTTTCTTAAGCCGGACCATTTCTTCTCTATCGTCTCCTTTCATAATTATGTCATCAATATAAACTATAAGAAAAATAATCTTACTATGTCATCAACATAAACTATAAGAAAAATAATCTTACCCTTGTGATGTTTTATAAGGAAGGTATGATTAGCATTATTTTTTCGATAGTCAAACGACACCATGGCCTTACTAAATCTGTTAAACCAGGCTCTAGGAGATTTTTTTTTTACAAACAAATTCTGAGAGATTGCTTAGTCCAAATAAGGTCTTTTTCAGTCTACACACCTTCCTTTAAGTATCTTTATCCTCAAATCCTAGAGGAACTTTCATATACAGTTCTTCTTCTAGGTCTTCATGTAAGAAATATTCTTTACGTCAAACTGTTGTAAGTCTCAATCGAGATTTGCTACACATGATAAAAGGATTCTAATTATGTTCAATTTAGCAACCAAAGCAAATGTTTCTTGATAATTTATTCCATATTTCTAAGTGAATCCTTACGTTACTAATCTGGCTTTAAGTCTTTCAATTGAATCATCAACCTTATACTTGATACTGAACACCCATTTTCAGCCAACCATTTTTTGCCCCTCAAGAGGATTAACTAATTCCCACGTTTCATTTTTTTATAAAGCCCGCATTTCTTTTATCATATCCTTTTTCCATCTTGGATCAATGATAGCTTCTCTCCAATCTTGTGGAACAGACATAGAGAACAAGGACAAAACAAAAGTTCTATAGGATGGGGATAAGAAATCATAAGAGACAAAATCAGAGATAGGATGTAAAGTGCAAGTTCTAACACTTTTTCGTTAGGCTGTTGGTAATTCTAAATCAATAGCACAGGTAAAGAACACTCACCTAATAGTGAAGAGTCAAGGCACAGAGTAGATTATATGATGGCATCTTCTCTGTTATCTTTTCTAGTGTATGTCCTTAAATCAAGCCTATCCAACAACCATCCACTAGTCTTCTCTTGAACCAAAGTCTCTGCTGGAACTAAATTATTCCAGTAGTGGGACGATGAGAGAAAAAATAAAGGCTAGGGTGGAAAGTGCCAAATTTGTATTTTTAGGGTTTTCAGAACAAAACTTTGAAAAATCAAAAAACAAAAGCCCAAAACACGGATAAAAAATCTGATACCATAATGAAATTAGAGATGAATACTCTAATATATTGAGGAAAAATTCACTCAAAAACTATATATTTCTCATAAATATGTACATATATATATACATGAAGTATTGAATCATGTAAGGAAAAAATATATCTAATTAGAATCTCTAAAAATCAGTTATAATCCCTAAAGATTAGCTATTCAATGCTGTCAACTAAATAAAAGATTCTCAACAACAACCAAATACTTTTAATTAAGAGATTGAAGGTTTGTACCCAAACCAAGCTTTAAATGGAGTCTTTTCTTTCACAACATTGGTTAACAATATGTTCAACAGATAAACTAAAGTGTTTATTGCCTCGGCCCAAAATTTATTTAGCAGCTTCTTTCAAACAACAGACACCTCACCATGTCCATCACGGTCTTGTTTTTTTCTCTAACACACTCTATTTTACTACAAAGTGTAAATATTGGTGAGTTGATGATGGATCCCAACTTTTTCACAATAGCTTTCAAACTTGTTTGAAGTGTACTCGGTTCCATTATCAGACCTGATCATCTTTAGTTTGTTGTTTGTCTGATTTTCAACATGTACTTTAAACTTCCAGAATTTTTAGCTACGTCAGCTTTTTGTTTCAAAAAATAGACCCAGCAATACCCCATGTAGTCATCAATAAACAGAATGAAGTATCTATTGTCATTTAAAAAAGGTGTCTTCATGGGTTCGTAAACATCTGAATGGACCAAATGTAGTTTTTCATTGTAACACCAGGCTTTATTCGCTAGAATGGAAGCCTCGCCTGCTTCCCAAGTTGATAGACTTCGTAGACACGACTTTGCTCTTCAATTTTGGTCATCTTCTCAACTAAATTTGTCTTGCACAATTGATTAAGAGACTTATAGCTTACATATCCCAATCTTTTGTTGTAAAGATTTGTTTCATCAACTGAACTGGTATAGGCATTCAAGGTTATCAAGTTCCAATCCAACTCAAAGCTTTTGTCTTTCATTGAACTATCACAACATCCTATCTCAATGAATTAAATATGGTGCAACCACTATCTTTAAAAATAACAGAGTATTTCTTCTAAAGAAATTGACCAATGCTAAGGAGATTATGATCTATTTTAGGTACTAAAATAACATCTGAAATTACTTAAGTACCTGATGCCAAATTGATCAACACATCACCTTTGCCCTTAGTTTGATTGAGTTTGCCATTTCCAAACCTTACTTTTGAAATGCAGTTTCTACCAATCTTTTTTAATATGCTTTCGTCTGAAGTCATGTGATTAGTACATCCACTATATATCAACCAACCTTTGAGACTACTTATTGATACAAAACATGAAGCTGCAAACACTTGCTCCTCCTGAGCATGATTCCCATCAGCAGTTTAAGCCTGAGTAGTATGCTGCTGTGGCTACTGCTGTTGTGCTCGCACTTTGTTCTTGCATACTTTCTCCATTAGGCCAAGCTTCTTGCAATGCCATTTTTGGACTACCTTTGATGAAAAATATTTAATTGACTATGGTAACATTTTGTATGAAGGTTGCACCCATGGGTATGGGATATGTACAGGCCAACCAATAAATGCCAAGGTAATGCCAAATCATTTTTATCCAATTACCATAACCCACACTGAAGTTGGAAATGAAAAGGCCGAAAAAAAAGTATATGATGTAACGACCAAGAAAGAAGTTGAACAAAAACATTTGAAAAGTAAGAATGTGCTGTAAGCAAGAACCTAAAAATACTTAATGTCAAATGAGAAATCAACCAATTAAATGCAAAACCAAATGGATGAACCAAAAACTTACATTTGTACTATAACAATCCAAAAAGAATAACTCGAACTTTTTCCTCTCTCCCGAGGCTAGAGAAGGTTTCTTGATAAGAATGTTAAGAGAATATCGAGGTGTTTGCATGGTCAACAAAAAAGATGCCTATAGTAAACCTAACAATTATCCAGCACTCACTCAATGTTAACCCCAATGCCATGGTTGTTCAATAGAAAAAGTGAAGGTTTGTGACTGAAAGGTTCAAGCGGTCAAAAAGGAAGTCCAAAAGCTATTGGCCACTAGTTTCATTAAGGACGTTACCTACTAAAAATAGTTGTCTTATATAGTCACAATGAAGAAACCTAATGGGAAATAGAGCATGTGCATTGATTTCACATAAGGCTTGTCCCAAAGACAATTTACCACTTCCCTCTATAGTTAGACTTGTGGGCGCATCAACAAGACACAAGGCTTTATAGATACCTTCTCTAAGTACAATAAAATCCTACTAGCTCTAAAAACCAAGAAAAGACTATTTCATCACTAAAGAAAGGTTGTGATATTGTAAGGTGATGCTTTTTTGTCTTAAAAACGTTAGACCAACTTATCATCAATTGGTGAATCATATTTTTGAAAAGAAATTAGCAAAATTTGTGAAAGTATACATGGATTACATGCTTGTAAAAAGTGTTTCCATGGAATGTTATGGCTTGATAATGGTGATAAAATAATAATATTCAATAAAATTGAATATTCAACTAATTATTATAAGACTACTAATATTAAAATAAACAATTAATAATAACTCTACTTCTAAATACTCAATAACTAGAGACTAACTATTATGAATTAATGAAATTGAATCACATAAAATAAATATAAGACTTAAGAGACAACTATTGGAACATCGGTACGTCTCGTAGTGTAGTGAAAAAGTAATTTTGGTGGTCACAATCCATGAATCCATGTACAATGAATGAATCTAGGTTGAAAAGGATTAAAAATATACCTAAAATTGATCTAAAAAGGAGCAAAATTGGTACAGGTTTGAAGCCTCTGTCGAAATGGCAAACATCAGCTGCAACAAATCGCCTAGGCGTCTACGTGATCCACTTTGAAGAAGAACAATCATGGTCATCCATGTGAAATTAGTATTTTGGGTAACATAAAGTTGGGATAAGACCTTCTTTTTTATTCAAAACCACATATTGAATAAAATATCTCAGAAGGATTTCAGGAATCTTTCAGAAAACACAATATCCTTACCATAAGGTTATCAATTTCCATATTTCTTTAAAAAATATCTTTAATCAAAAATTAAATCATTATTTAATAATCTCGGTAAAGATAAACCTAGTTAAATCTTGTATGAAATTCAATTAATATATTATTTTAATTGTATCCTCTAGGTGTGTACCTCAAGTATGTACATATATTGTGTCTAATATTTAAATTTATCAAATTAAACTAATCATAAGAATATTTCTATAATTAATTTAACCTATGTGACAGTTAAATATAATCCTAACTTTCTTTGGGTTTTAGCCACTTCAACCCTAAGGTGTGTCCCTATAGGACCCTGCAACGTGGGCAGTAAGATTAAAACAAATCCAATGTTACAAGAAGTGAGTGACATCTAGCAATGAACACTACCACCCAAGTTGCAAGAAATCGTAGTTTGACATAACCTTCTGTGATAATATAATGTAGTATATCCCTTTTATCCTTGATATCAATATTGAACACAAGTCATGAAACAGTCACACTTGTATAATCCAATATGTGGAAAAGGGAAAATCATCACCTAAAGTGACCTCTATATAAATAAATTTATTAATCAATTGATGAAAGTTATTGGGTTTATTGTACAAAGGAGGTGACACATCCAATTGTCTTGTAAAATAATAAAACCCCAACTAATCATGCTTATTGGTGAGACAAGTCTATACAAATTTTGGAACTACTAATATAAGAAGGCTCTTTCCTCTAACTACAATACTAAACAATGCCAAAAAAAAGAAAAAAGAAACTAGGATGCACTTATTAACTACCCAAGAGCAACCCTAAAACTTTCTAAAGCATGGGCAAACCAAGAGTGAAGTGGTGTATGAAATCCTCTCTAAAAGACATAAAGGGACAAGAAAAATCTTCTTTAATTTTCTATAAAATTGCTAAGTTGATGGACATCCCACAAATAGAAAATTTATATCTATAATAAAGTACTTGAATCCCTCCTTAAATGCAAAACACAAACTATTTCCTCCTTTAACATAAAACACTGAAACTCATTACTCTAGATAGGACATGTCTGCCTCCTTAACAGTGGCCTTCTACCATAACTGTCTAAAAAATATATTAAAGATTACAAAATATGGTTGACAAACCCAGAATCTTAGCAAAATGGCAGCTACACATACTACAAATGAGAGTAAACTGTAAAGGATTAAGAGAAAATAGCACTTACAAAAAAATGTCGCGATTTTGATGAAAGGATAATGTGAAAAAATATAATGTCGGTAATGACAAAAAAAATAGAAATAGAAAAATAAAGAACACAGATTTTATGTGGAAACCCTTTCGGGAAAAAACCACGGGCAGAGGAGAAGAAAATTTACTATGTCGAATTCAAATCAATTACAAGAGGAGTAGAC
>JABEZY010252846.1:0-10775 GCA_013467495.1 Gossypium gossypioides
GAAAAAATTTTAAAAATTTAGAAATGATAGAAAAATAATTAAAGCCTATAGAAAATTATATAAAAATATTAAAATTGTTAGCTCAATAATGGATCGAAAACTCAATTGAAATAGCCAAGAGGGAGGTAAATTGACCTTTTAAAAATGTGGTGGAAGCAATGAAAGAACAAGAAACAATTGACACAACGATTTACAGTGGTTCGCCCCAATTGTTTACTCCACTACCTTAGCTTTTCAGAACTAAGGATTTTTTTTCAAATTTACTAATTTGATCAGCCTTTGAGGACAATGTTTAACCTTATAACTTCCTTTAGATTTCTACACAAATCTTAATACTCAAACCCTCCCAAAAAGAAATAAATAAGCAAATAAAGAAATAACCCTTACAAGATCAAAGTGTTTACCAATTAAGCACAATTACAAAGAATAACACTTGAGCTAATAGAATAACAATGAAAGCTCACAAGTGTATGTAAGAAAAATATAGGAAAATTGAGCATTAAGGTTGTTTGATTGATCTTTAAGTTTTAATAATCTCTCTTGTTGTTGTAGAATCTTTGGAAGTTGGTATTTATACCCTTCAATTGATTTCCAACTATTGTGGTTGTTGGGATATTGAATAGAGCCGTTGAGGATGAAAATACCAGTTCATTAATTTCACCTGCAACAATACGTATCGATATTTTTCTAAACGTATCAATACCAATAACATTTAATGCCTAATTTAATGATTGTTGGAACTAAAACTATCGATGCCAAAAGAAATTTATCGATACCAAGCAAAAGGTATCGATACTTAATAAATCCTTTGGAAGTCAAAATGCCAATTTGGTATCGATATTAAAGAACGTATCGATAAAGGTGTACTTCTATCGATACTTAAATAATTTTATCGATACCAAGCAAAACGTATCGATACCAGATTGATACTTGGTAAATATTTTAAAAAACAGAATGCCATTTTCGTATCGATACCAAAAAATGTATCAATAAATTTGTGAATCTATCGATACTCATTTAAATTTATTGATACTTGACAAAAAGTATCGATACTGGATTGATACTTTTTGGCCTGGAGCAATTTTAACTTGTTTGAAAAATGTCTAAGACTTTGTTTTAACTAACTTGGATTTGAAAAAAAATTATAAGTATAAGTTCAATATATTTTCTTTTAAGATATCATTTAAGACAAACTTTTTGCCAAATATTGTTTTAAAATGATTTTTATTCAAAACATAATATTTTTTATATCAAAATTATTTGCCAAGTAAAACTTAGTTTAACAATCTCCCCTTTTTTATATAATAAACCATTTTGGTAAATTTGGTTTTGAATAAGTTTGCTCCCTCTTTCTAAAAATTATTTTCAATTTAAGGCTTAGAAAAAAAAATTGTTGTTCATTATAAAAATTTGCCATTCGTTTATGAATAGGTCATTCAATTTTAGTTAAAGATATTTTGAAAAAATTTGATCACTAAATATACAATTGGCACAAGCACATTATCAATCATTCATCGAAATTAAATTTACCTTTCTCTTCTCCCATTTTTGTTATATCAAAATAAAACAAGTAAAACTCAAGAGAGAGATAGGAATGGTTAGTTCAATATACCAAAATAAAGATTTAGCGTAAACAAAAAAAGACATAGGAAACAAATTAAAATGAGCTAATGATGCACATGAAAATTTATGAATCTGCAACACCTATCCTAATCCTTTTGAGGATGAGGAGGCAGTGGAGGAAAATTAGCCACAAGTTGAGCTAATTGATCCTCTAAAGATGACAACCTTGAGCCCATGTTATCTTTCAACCTAGACACCCTAGAATCTAATCCTCTAAATTCTTCTTGTACTAATCTAATAGCATCAAATATGGCAAGAGTATCAGCATAGAACGATGGTGCTTGCGGTAGAGCAGATGAAGAAGCAGGTGGCGGAACTTTCTTGGGTGAAGGTACTTCATTGGGATTGCCTCCAAAGTCTTCATCATATTGGGCGTTAGTTGTCCACTTTTGATCCATTCAACGGAGATAGTGTCCAACCGATAACTAGCATGGCGAAGTGCCCCAAAACCTATAGGTTGGTGTTTCTTTACAGGAGGGTCACCACGAGCTTTGATATGAAGACGAGTGAAAATATAAGAAAGGTAGGTCCCAAAAGGAAGAGTTAATGAGCTACCGAGCTCCTTTCCGATGACCTTAGTTATATTATTGAACATGAGAAGCGTGAGGTCGGGAGGCCTATTGGACTTAAAACAATCGATCCACCAATAGTCGATGGACCAAATGACTACATGTTTAGAAGTAGGCCTAAGAACCCAAGTAATAATGAAGTGCAAAAGACGGTCATGAATGTCTAGATTAGCAACAAGATGGGGTTTAACATATAATACGGGACTAAAAGGACCTTTTTCATTAGAGACACCACCAGAGGGTAAGGATAATAAATTTTTGAAATCTTCAAGAGTGAGGCAAATAAGAGTGTTCATCAAATATGAGTTAATGGAAATAATGGACTTATCCGAATCATCATGTTCAAGCTTAGAATTAGAATAAAAGACCTGAACAAGATTTTTAAAAGTCGTAGAACAGTTTTTGAAGAAGTCAATCCATTGCCAATCTCGTAAAATTTGAAGGTGATAGAAATTCATAGTCTTTAAAGCACCTAAATCAAGTGGTATAGAGGTGTTAACAAGCCTAGAAGCAAAATAGGTATTAAATTGCATTCGTTCCCTTGGAGAACGAAAACATTCACTAAGGGATGAACTAGACCTACTAAAAGGGATGGAGGAATGAGCATCGATCTTAGATTGTTTCTTTAAAGGCATTGTAACGAACTAAGGCTCTAGACACGCTAAAATAACTCATAAAATTCATTTGGGAATTTCTATGAACACTTGGTGGGTAAAAGGCAACATAAAATTTTTAAAAAATGTGGGTAAGTTTAAGGCAACCTCTTGTACGAAGCATAACATATGTATGTTTTAAATCAACCCAATAACTCAATATTCAAATAATAATTTAACAAAAATTGAAGTTGAAAAATATGAGTTTTTACCTCAAAATTTACTTTGAAAAGATGAAATTCCTTAACAATCTTGCTGAATCTTTGTTAAAAATGAAAATGTAGGTTCTTTTGTTTGAATATTTTAAGGAAAAAATGGAAGATTTAAGAGTTAGGGTTGAAAGGGTTTCAAAATCAGGTGAAGAGAAACTTTTGGGGAAAATTTATTTTGAATTTAAAAAACACTCTGCAGAATATTTAAAGCCCAATAGGTATCGATAATTTTTCATAAGTATCGATACTTACCAAATGCCCATTCTGTTTTGCCAAGTGTAGAAATTTTTTCCAAACTTAGTTTCTAAGTCCTGATATGTTATAAACTATTCTAAAATGACTTCTTAGGAATTTTTAATGATTTCATATGCTTAGAAATGTCAAATTCAAGTATGATGCATATGAAACATAGTACATGTAACACCTCTACCCGGTCCGGTTGCCGGACCCTAGTTATAGGATACTACATCAACCAACGAAACTTAATCACATGCATATACAGTTCTGAATAAGAACAACGACTACTAAAATTAACATTTAAAGAAAAGTTCATTAAATAATTTAAACATTTAAACGACAATAGGAATAGTTTTATCCATAATTAAAGTTCATATGAAACAATAATCACAAGATTTAGAGTGGTTCGACCCCAATTGCCTACTCTACTACCTTAACTTTCCACAACTAAGGATTTTCCCAAATTCACTAATGTGTTCAACCTTTGAGGAAAAGGTTTAACCTTACAACTCTCTTAATATTTCTATCCCAAATCTTAAGACAAACTCTCTCAAAGAGTTACAAAGAAGCAAACAAAAAGATAATCCTAACAAGATCAGAATGTTTGCAAATTAAGCACAAATAAACAAGAATACACTTGAGCAAAAGAAAGACAATGAGAACTCACAAGTGTATACAAGAAAATAATAGAAGTATTGAGTACAAAGGTTCTATGATTGATGATTTTGCTTGAATATGCTTTCTTGTTGTTGTAGAAACTTTAGAATCTAGTATTTATACCCTCTAATTGATTTCCAACCGTTGAGGTTGTTGTGGTAGTTAATAGAACCGCTGGGGATGTGAAAACCAGAGCATTTAATACACCTACAATAGTGGACATCGATACCAGATAAAAAGGTATCGATAATTTTTGTAATAAATGCTAAATTCATTGGCCATTGGAGTTTAAATATCGATACCAAAACATTTTTATCAATACTTTATGAAATGGTATTGATACCGTATCGACACTTCGTAGTGTTTATGAAAAATAGAATGTCATTTTGGTGTCGCTTTTTAAAGGGGGTATCGATAATTTAGAAAAAGTTTGTGGGAGTGAGCTTTTTCACTTTTAAGCCACTCAAGTTGGTTTTCATGATCTTCATGAACTTTTAAAAGTAAATTATGCAAGTCTTAATTTTTTTTCTCAAAATCATCAATAATCTCTTACATTTTGTTTACTTTCTCTTCAAGTTCATGATTGGTTTTGGAAAACAAGTCATTTTTATTTTTCAATTTCGAAATATTTTTTCTTATGCTTTGAAACCATGACTTCAAATTCCAAACCTGTCTCATCATAAGCATCTTGTAACTTATCAAATGAATAAGAAATTGAACTAGACGAGTTAAAAGTTACCTTAGAGTCATCAATGGTCATAAGGCAAAGGTTAGCTACTTCCTACTCTTCTTCATTGAAAGAATATTCATCACTCCAAGTAGCCACATTGGCCTTGTGTTTTTGTTTGCTATATCTCTTTTTCTTCCATTGAGGACAATGAAACTTGATATGTCCCGGCTTCTTGCACTCATAGCAAATTATGAGATCCTTCTCCTTGGTAGATTCAAGCTTTAACCCCTAATTCTTTTGGAATCTTCTTCCTCTATTGGACTTTAGGAATCTCTTCAATCTCCTAGCAAACATAGTTATCTCTTTGTCTTCATCCACCTCTTCGCTTGATTCACTATCTTCATTTGGGGTAGATTTAAGCTTTAACCCCTCATTCTTCTTGGTAGATTCAAGCTTTAACCCCTCATTCTTTTGGAATCTTCTTCCTCTATTGAACTTTATGAATCTCTTGAATCTCCTAGCAAACATGAACATCTCTTTTTCTTCATCCACCTCTTCGGTTGATTTACTATCTTCATTTGTGGTGGATTTAAGAGCAACACCAACCTTTTTCTTCACAAATATTTCTGCTTTAGCCCCTTTGTTGAGCCCCAACTTATCTGTAAGTAAAGAATTGATGAGCTCATCCAAAGTTAATGTTTCAAAATTCTTTGCCTTTTCAATTATAGTCACTTTAGTTTCCAAAGATTTAGGCAAGCTTCGAAGGATCTTCCTTACCACCTCTTCATTTGGATAAATCTTCCCATAAGACTTCAATCCATTTACGATGATGGTAAACTGATCAGACATCACCTTAATATACTCTTCAGGCTTCATCTTGAAGGTTTTGTAGTTGAGTGTAAGGATTCCAACTTTAGACTTCTTCACTTGGCTAGTACCTTCATGAGTGACTTCTAGCTTGTCCCATATCTCCTTGGTGTTGGAACATGATGAAACTTTACTATACTAATCGGGACTAAGTGCACAAAATAATGTATGCATGGCCTTGGCATTTAATTAAAGGCTCCTTCTATCTTCCTCGTCCCATTCTTTCTTGCCTTTTGGATCTAGAAACTCTCTTTCTTATTTAAGAGGTATAAAGGGACTATCCATAATGATATCCCATACAACAAGATCATTGGCTTGTATTAATAGCATCATTCCAGTCTTCCAATATAAATAGTTGGCACTGTTGAAGTAAGGAGGCTTGGAGATAGATTGAGATTCTCTGTGATGCCCCGAACCCAGTCTAGATGGTTTGACCCAAATCCGGAATGACACATTAGTCACCGAAGTGACCCAGAACTGAACAAATACAAAATTCGAGCATAGCATTTTTTTTCCTCTACGCCTAATCAACATTTAGCATACATTTTAATCATATTCTGTCATACAAATTCAAATAAAACCTAATTGCATGCATTTCTAACATAAAACATACAATAGGTACTTATGGGTAAAATGGTCAATTCACTCAAAATATGTAATCACGCGTGATTTACAAAATTAATCACATAATCTAGTTCTAGTGACTATTTAAAAGCGGTCCTAAAAATTTTAGCTTAATCTGAATATTAATTCATGGTTAATTTTTAAAATATAAATCCTAGGAAATAAATCGTAAAGATGTAGAAATATCAAATTAATTAAATATCTTACAATTAATGGTAGATATATGAAATTAAGCATCAAAGGTACAGGTTTATTAACTTTCAAATATAATTCAAACAAGTTCTAATACTCCTATTCAATAGTTAAATCATGTTTATTCACATAATTGGATACATTAACAAAATGACTCATCAAGTAGCCTCATCATGCATACACAGTAACTAAGGCTTAGAATTCAACTACTCAACATGTTAAATTGGTCTGACATGCATATAGTCCAAAATATACCATTTGGTTCATTGAAACATGCTGCAAATAGCAGAAAACTGCTTTGACCTCAAAGTCTCATTTTAGCCATTAAACATGTCTTTAACACTTATGCATACCATTAAAACGTACTTAGCATAATTCTAAAGCAATCAAAACAACAAATTAAAACCATGATTCAAATTCAAAATCCACAATCATTTTATAAAATCTAGTCCTAAAGTATAGTCTCGCATTGCCTTTAAACCACATTTAAAACTAAAGTCACCTACGCAAAAGTATTGCCTTGCTTGGATCACCTTGCTTGTTTGCCTCTCACCCCTTGGTTGCCTTATTTTTCTACACATTTAAAGTGGAGAGTGTGAGCTTAAACAAGCTCAGTAAATGTTCAAAAATACTACTACACAATTTCAAAAGTTAGGCAAAATCATACTATAAACACATTTGCACACTTATGAACCACAAGTTAAAAACACACTTCCATGTTACAAGGGCCTCTCAAATATGGTCTTATCCTCACTTATAGTTGCACACTCATCACATATACATCAATTAATCATACATTGGCACATTGACTATGAAACATACATGTATAAATATACACATTGGATAAACGAATCTTCAAACACACCTCGGATAATAGAGCCTAACACATCCCATAAGTATAGCATAAGCTAAACACTCTCCAAACACACTAACACATCCCATTGAATGGAGCTTAGCTCAATATTCACTTATCTCTCGAACACATCCTATGAGCCTCTATGATCATATCACATATCAATAATGGGTGAGTACTCACAATCTTGTGGCATGCCAACCATATCCAATGGTTTCAAAAGATCATAATGCCAATATATCCACATTTAAACATGTTTCATTATTGTTTCATGCACATTTTCATATCACATTTGTCACATACAATTCACTTTTCACATACAGTAAACATGCCTAGCATAAGCATGCATTTTGCACTCTCAAGTGCTATCGCATTGCTCTCATAGAGCCACATTCACTTTAGATCATATACACGTGCATAAAATCAGTAGATTACAGATCACAGTCATAGTTTACATCACATTTACTCATTATTTTAACACACCCTCAACACATTACACACAACATAAGCACACTTTGCACAATTTTAAGCAATAGATTAGAAATGCTTTCTCAAAGGACTTAAGTTAAAATTTAAGATTCCTAACACTCTGATAGGTTAAAATTTAAGATTCCTAACACTCCAATAAAAATTTTTAATCGTGCTTACTAGCAACGACTTTGAAACACTCATCGTTGAAGCTTCTATGTGCTTAGCCGAAAGCTCAAATCATCTTTTCCTTGTCGTTTGCTTTGCATGTAGAAGCCTCCAATGAATCCAAAGTTTCACATACATAATAAACATGATACAAACACATCACATAAAGTAATAAACATCTCATAAACATATCAAATACTCATATCAGAACTAGCTTTTCACAAAAAAAAAAAAAGCTAGTTAAGTCAAAATTCAAGTTTCTTGATCCTGTTTCATTCCTAATGCTCAAGATTGCTACTAAACATCTAATTATACCTTTTAGGACTGATCTCAACCAATTAGAACACCTAGGAACTCAAATTTTAGTTTTCTAAAAAAATCACCATTAATAGTCTTTGAAGTTAAAATTTCATTAAAACCATTAGAAATTCATTATGATATGATAATTTGAGTTTAAAAACCTCTTGATCTAATAAAACTAAGTTAGAAAACAGCTAGAAATAGATGTTTAACAAAGGATTTTAGATTTCATCATTTTTAGCTTAATTTCGACTTGAAGTCAATAAATCTTAAAAATTCCATTTAATAGGATTTAAACTTGATTTGTAAAGAAATTGTGAACATAAATCTAGCCTAGAATTAGTAACTCACCTTGTTTAAGAGAGAAAAACAAGTTGAATTAAGGTTTCTTTGAAAATGCCTTGAAGAAAAGATGAATTTATTGAAGAGTTTTGAAAGGTTTTTCTTTGAAGTTGATGGAAGATTTGGTATTTGGTAGGAAGGAATTTCAGATTTGTGGAGAGAATTTGAGAGAATTTGGGAGGATTTGAAAAAATTCAAATGAGAATGAGGATGGGAGGGAGTGACGGTTGACTTTTAAAATTATAGGTGAGACAACCTAATTTTTTTAAAATTTGGACTATTTGCCATTGAGCCACTATCAATTTTATCCCTTTTACAAATTAATCCTTCCTCTTAATTTAAAACTCATTTCCTTAATTCTTTTTAATCTCGATTTATTTTTAAAAAAATTGTTTTAATTTTTCTAGATATTATTTTAATAAAATTATGTTTTTTGGATACTTAATTTTGAGTTCCCATGTCTAATTTAAATTCTCAATTTTTCCCGAGACTAACCTTCGGTCTCTAAACCGCAGATCCGATCCACTAATCCCAAAACTATCGGACCTAATTTCGGGGTGTGACATTCCCCAATAAAGACTGAATCAGATTGAGACATCATCTTATGGATTGAGTTTATTATTTGAAGAGTTTTTCCGAGGATCTTTCCTTGGTTGTTAAATTGTTTTTTGGAGAATTGCTTTGATACCAATTGTTAGCTCGATAATAGATTGACAAATCAATTGAAATAGCCAAGAGGGGGTGAATTGGCCTTTTAAAACTTTGGTATCTTTTAAAAATTTGGTGGAAGCAATGAAATAATAAGAAACAATTGACACAACGATTTAGAATGGTTCGATTCCAATTGTCTACTCCCCTACTTTAGCTTTTCACAACTAAGATTTTCCCAAATTTACTAATTTGATCAACCTTTGAGGACAAGGTTTAACCTTACAACACCCTTAAGATTTCTACACAAATCTTAATACTCAAATCCTCTCAAAGAGAAACAAATAAGCAAACAAAGAAATAACCCTTACAAGATCAAAGTGTTTGTCTATTAAGAATAATTACAAAGAAGAACACTTGAGCTAATAGAATAACAATGAAGCTCACAAGTGTATGTAAGAAAAGTATAGAGCCGTTGGGGATGAAAATACCAGTGCATTAATTTCACCTGCAACAATAGGTATCGATATTTTTCTAAAAGTATCGATACTAATAACATTTAATGTCTAATTTAGTGATAGTTGGAACCAAAACTATCGATACCAAAAGAAATTTATCAATACCAAACAAAAGGTATTGATACCATATCGATACTTAATGAATCTTTTGGAAGTTAGAATGCCAATTTAGTATCGATATTAAAGAAGGTATCGATAAAGGTGTACTTCTATCGATACTTACATAAATTTACGATACCAAGCAAAACGTATCGATACTGGACCGATACTTGGTAAACATTTTGGAGAACTGAATTCCATTTTCGTATCGATACCAAAAAATGTATCGATAAATTTGTGAATCTATCGGTACTCATAAATTTTTCAATACTTGACAAAAAATATCGATACAATATCGATACTTTTTGGGCTGGAACAATTTTAACTTCTTTGAAAATGTCTAAGACTTTGTTTTAACTAACTTGGATTTGAAAAAAATTTCTAAGTATAAGTTTAATATATTTTCTTGTAAGATATCATTTGGGACCAACTTTTTGCCAAGTATTGTTTTAAAATTATTTTTATTCAAAACATAATATTTATTATATCAAAATTATTTTCCCAGGAAAGCTTAGTTTAACAAAAATGATAAAAAATTATAAAAAGTTATAAAACTTATTAAAATTTTATTCAATAGTTATAAAAAATTATAAAAGTATTAAAGAGTATAGAAAATTGTATCATTTTGAAGGTTTGGAGTCTTTTGTTTCAATATTAAGGACAGAGGGGAACTTGAAGTGTGATGATAATTCGGCTTATATGAGATGCTAAGTAAGGGGTTTGAATGACAATGAATTTAGTATTTGATGTCTTAAAGTAAATTCAGAAATGTTATTGGAGTGCTAAAAGCACTTTTTTGCAGCAAAAGCATTGCTAAACACATAGCTTTTAAAATCAAAAGCACTTCTTAAAAGCGATTTTTCACCCCAAATGCAAAAACTAGTATTTAGGTGAGGCTTTTATATTTTGAAGTGAAATTGTCAAAATACCATTATTTATTTGAACTATTCGAAAGGTATTTAAAAATTTAGATTAAATTATATCTTATTTATCATTATATTAAAGTATTTAAATATCATTTATCATTATGTTTAAAATTTTAAAATATTTTATGTATTATTAATTTTTAAAATAA
>JABEZY010254371.1:0-13981 GCA_013467495.1 Gossypium gossypioides
AAAAAGCTCCTAATTCACTACAGGATCATATTAGAGTTAACCTATAGCAACATGTTAACGACGGCGTCTCAAGGCAAATTTTAATTAATCTTGATGGTAATTATACTACTGTCCAGTCTCTGATAGTTTCAGTTTTACATATGCAAATTGCTTGCTTTACTTTCTCATGTCGAACATGTCGTTGCCGTTAGATTCCCAGATATTCGAATGAATGGAATTCCTCGTACCGAAAATAATGCTAACGATTAATTAGCAAAGTGATTGGTGTCTTTATTTTGTCAAAGATATATGAATTCTCACAAAACTGCTCCTTTCTTTTAATATATACTTTATAATTTTTTAAAATAGTTGTTGATTAAAAATATTGCTTCTTTAATATATATATATTCATAACAATCTTTTCTTTTCTGGGTATATATGTAAGAGGTGATTAATTTTCATTCATCAGAAAGAAGGAGACCCATATAAAGTGATGGTAGAGAATTTTCACTTGGGCTCAACTCTCAAGACATCAACCGATATTTTATAAACCAAGAAAATGTTAAATTAGAAACGGTCGCATTATAGTTGCTATACAAATAACAATCAATCCTATCAGGTTTCTCTGGCAACAAAAACCAGTCGCCAAGATTGTGACTTATTCAGCTTAAATCTAAGGACATAATAATCGTCTTTTTTTCATCTGCAGTAAAGGGTGTTTTATCAGTCCCTCGTCCTTTAGTACGGGAATCGAAATCAGTCTCGCCTTGCAAAATAGCCTACCCCTCTTGGTGGAATCAGAGCACCATCAACAGCCTAAGGGGGAATGAATTCTCAAGGATATAAGCAATGTCCAATGCAGAAAAATGATTTGAAGATTATGCATAAAACCAAAAATGATTTGAAGATTATGCATAAAACCAGTACCACCATTTGGAGCAACACTAACAACTGACTTACCTCCTAATTCTTGAGAATTTTAGGACATCATGGCCTTCAAATCCTCCCTTGCTTAGAAAATGGGTTTATTTGCCTTGTGGTGTTTTTTAGTGTGGATCTTATCTTTAGGGTTATTGGCTACTGTCCGGTCCTCTACGTTTTTCTCGATTTCGAGCAGTTCGGACATGTTCTATTCCTTTGCCTTTGTCTGAGCTTGCAACAGCTTGACTTGAACCACGGCCTTTCTCATTGTCTGGACTTTCATTTGCAGTCTGGCTTCGCTGTTCCTATGGGAAGTTAAACCGAGTAATCAGTTTTGGAAGTGCTGAAGTTGTGAATCGACTCCCTAAATAACAATCACATTACCAAATTGCACCAAAAGAAGTAAAACATACCTCACCCCTTTTAGCTAACTTCTTGGAATTACTCGAAGCATGGGATTTCTTTGAATCTGTCTCTGCTTCATTCATACGGTTGCTGTTATTTTCTGAATGATCTACCTGTTGGTTCGGAGGTGGATGTTTATTTTCCGAAGATGATTCCTGCTTCCTCCCTTTCTCAAACTCTGCTTTGTCCACATACGTATCCTGCTGAAACAGATTCTTGGTTCAGAGAATTTTGTTTAAAACAAATACCCGGATAACACAGCTAAGATTAAATGCTTATAAAGGAAAGCCCCAAAGTATGAGGCATATTTTGATGATATCACAAAGTTCACAACTATTAAAAGAAATTTATAACTATAAAGCAGTAGATATATTAAATTCAACCATATAACTGATCACATCCCTCGGAGCCTGTCCAATTTTCTCTTCAACTTTCCACATCAACTTTCACAATCACAAGTTCTCTTGAGGTGAGTGCATCAAGAATCTTCATACATCCATAAGCAACAACTAAGGTTTATGCACTGACAGAGTAGTGGCTTATCCCCCATTTGACCATTCATTGGAATTTATGCTCAGATGACTTTAAGTAAAACTGATTTTGCTAACTAATACTATTTCCATACTAATAAAGGCAAACACTCAAAAGTTCAATAAATAGGTAGAGTTATTTGGATTTTGGAGAAAATGGAATACAATCATCAAAGTAAAACAACAGGATCAATTCCATTCGTTTTCTAGTCTCAAATGAATGTGAGTTTACCTTGCTTCCTGACCCTTTAACAACAGCTCCACTACCCTTTGGCTTATCCTCTCTGTATAAAGTGTAAAAGCAGCATAAATATAGTTTAAAAAAAAGTTAAAACTACTCCAGATGAGGATGTGAATTGTAAAAAATATGTCAAACAACTCCAGATGTATTTAACTTTAAAGTTTAAACAATTCCAATCACTACAAGGATGACAAGTATTTATCACCAAAGAGACAAAAAGAAGAAATGTTTTGCTACATATACCCAAAAAAATATGACATTGTGATAGAACCAACTGAAAGCTTACTTTTTTGCATGATGATTTGGTTGACGTTGTCTGCATGAATCATTCATGGAAGCAGATTTTTTCTCAAGCTGTTGATTAAGCTGCATCTCCAGATCTTCAACCTTCTTTTTCAAATTGATTATATCTGCCTCTGCTAGAGCTATGTCATTGAGATCTGCCTTTGTCTTCATAATGGTCGCAAGTTAAAATTTGATGCAAGTTAAAGGTTAGGTGGATTACTTAAATCAGAGTCAGGCCATCGTATACCTTTTCGTCAATCTTAGCTGGGAGAACTGTGGGTTGTTCTTGAGATGAGTTAAGAACGGATTCCAGAGCTGTCCTCTTATCTCTCTCCCTTTGCAACTCTTCCTTTAATATTGCTACCTATTAAGTACAATCAAGAGCAACAATCAAGATTCACGACGGTTAATTTATAAAGCAAATACAAATATTAAACTCCATATATTGCAAAAAACAAACCAAAAGAGCTTCACATTACAAACGTACTTCTTTCTCAAGACATAGCTGACGCCCTTGCAATGTCTTCTTTCGTTTTTCCACACTGGCTTCGAGTTTGGTATTACCTTCAATCTGTATTAGAAAGATGACTTTGTTATGAAAAGTTTCCATACAAGTCAAGATAATAATAATAAGTTTTCGAAAGGTGGATAGATAGCAGAACCTCTTCTCTGAGTCTGTTTTGCAAGTCAGATTTTTCATCCTCAACTGTCTCAATTTCAAACCTAAAATAAGGCCAAATTGATAAATACAAAAATGAAAATAGAGCTGTTATCAATATAAAAGGTCTGACTCTAATATTTTTGTTATTTCACTTTTAGCCATGTAAATTATGTTATGTGAAGAATAGATTCCATCATCCTAAGCTTGAAAGAATACTTTAAAAGATGCTTGCAAATTTTAGTTGGTATTGTGTCTTTGTAAGGTAATGAAAAATAACCAGGAAAACAAGTCGTTGCAGGCAATTTTATACAGGGCTTTTACATACAGATCATGGGAACATTGCTTACTCTTCTCCAAATGGATAATCAATGGATTCCATAGAAAGGTTCTTCCTTGCCTGAAGAAGCAAACCCAAGAAATTAATAATTAGTAAATGCATGACTATAAACATATTGACCAATTTGAGCAGTTATAAGTTTTCTTTTTCTTTTTTGGTTCGTTATAAGTTGATTAATCTAAGGTAACTCCCAAATGCTCAAATTCATTCTTGGAAATACTTGTTAGCTAACGAGGCAAGTCAAACGAACCAGGCCAAAAGCATAACACATCATAAATGCAGAAAACAAACACTTACAGAAGTACGTCCCCAAACAGCATTACGCCTAGCTCTGTGTGCAGCAGCTGCGGATTGCTGGCTGCTTGGGATTTGAGTATGATGAGCTAACCTATCCTCCACATTGGTTGGACCATGAACGCCTTTTGATAGCTCAGCAGACTTCTTGGTCAATGTTGCTGCACTTTTACTTTGATTACCCTTGCTCCTCTCTGAATCATCATTTTCTGACGATGGGTTGTGAATTGAACTTGAAAGCCTCTTGGTGGCTTTTACATCATGACCAGTTTCAGAGGACTCAGAACTTGAGCTCGAAGAATCAGAATCCTGCAATTTTATACTCGGTGCATTAAATTTTATTACTGATTTATTGCTCTTTTCACCTTTACAAAAAAAACAGAAAGAATACTCAAAATCTACCTGAGGACCAAAGAATGTAACAGCATGCATGTTAGTGGCCGAATCTATGTTAGGAAAGGCAGTTTAATTTGGGTTCTTTAATTAAAGCTAAGAGTACATTTTTATTCCTTTCCTTAGGTTTATTGATTATGTTTTTATTGTTGTTGATTTATTTTCCTTAGAATAGGTTTTCTATTTATGTAATAAGACTAGTCCTTATTTAAAAGGATGTATGAAATAATAAAACTTAAGTAGAATTTCTATAAAAAAACCCTGAAGAGCTTCGGGTCTCCTTTTAACGAGTCCTAAAATTTCAGTCTCCCCTTGATGATCTTAAAGGTTTCAATCTCCTTTCATGAGTAGATCTATCAATTACATAGATTGTAACAATTTGGCATCAAAGCCAACGATCCCTGGCAATGGTAGAACAATGACCCGCAAAATGGCACACAGGAATACACAAGAAGCTTGAGCATATACAAACAAAAAAGGATGATATATTAGATTGTACATTGCAGCATGTTCATGAAGTATTGCTAATACCAAAACCCAACTGTTTGATCAAATGCGTAAAGGAGTGGATAAAATAATTGCTGGTAAACAGGTTAGTAACTCTGGTATACACGAAGGTAGATCCTTTAACCGAAAAAACCAAACCACAACAGCCTTTACCAATCTCTCTTCCTTGTACTATGCCTCAAACCCTTCTAAACCCATCTCGACAAAAACCATGGTAACCATAACTCACAACCAACTTCACTTCCTTGTCTTATTAATTAACCCCTCCTAAATTCATATAAAAAAACCGATTATACCCAGTCCAAAGAACCTTTAACTCATATTGGAAAAGTTTAATGGGTCTAAACTTTCTGGGTTATTTTTGAAAATATTCATGTTGGTGAGAAGTTTGAAAAGATTTATTCAATGGTGTTGATAAATGAGAATAAATTTGTGGTCTATGACCCCCTATTGATTTCGACTATTAGCAATGTAAGGGATCTTTGCAAAGTTAATCCTGACTTCGAGATTGATGACAAGCTCTAACCAAAGCACTTTCCAAGAACAAGTTTGAGTTTCAAACGATGTTGGAAAAGTTTCAAGAAAAAATCTTAAGGAGTCTTAGGAGCTTAGAATTTTTTAGAAACTCCAAGATTTAGCAGATGCTTTTTGGATATTTTGAGTTATTTGTATTTGATAGTTTCTTATGATGTAATGAGTTGTAAATTATGCGACATGTGCTATTTTGTTTAATATTAGATATCTTTTTGCTAATTATGTGGCTGTAACCAAACATATATATATATTGTAAAGCTTTGTAAAAAGATGATGTAAAAAAAATTGTCAGCAATTCATTTTCTGAAGTTAGTCTTCTCCACCTTCATCTTTTGATTTCTGTAGCAATTTACAGCTGCAATTAGATGTTCTGTTCTTTTCTGAGTTTACCAACAGAAAGCTTTTAGCTGTTCCAAAATCCATATTAAATTTATTGCTTCCACCCTTTTTAAAATTTATAAACTATAATAAAATGTAAATTCCATTTGAAGACAGTAGAGGAACAAACCTTATCAACATCCACATCATTGGTAACAGAGTGACCACTTTCACTGCCTGTTTCACTTGCTGCATCACCATCATCATCATCGTCGTCGTCACCATCCTCATCATCATCATCATCATTGGATACATCAGAGCCTTCTGTTCCATCATCGCATTCATCGTCTTCATAAGATTCATCTTCGTCATAGGACTCACTATCATCTTCAGCTGCCTCCTCACTTTCACTGCCACTCTCTTCTGAATCAGAGTATAAATCAGAGGAAATAGAACCTTCCTGCCAACAAAATTCTGATCTCGTAACTACAATGTAAAAACCAAATCCAAACCAAAGTAATAAAAATTTGGAATATGAACAAGACTCATCTTTTTTATGTTTTTAAGAATATTGGGAAAAAGAAACAATTTTGACTTAGTGATCATGTTTGCTCAAGAAGAACAAATAGAAAATAAAACAGATCAATAGTGTACATCTTTATAGCGACTACAGAAAGCCATATTGAAAGTTTAGTGAAAAAGAAGAAATAATTGGGGCTCACCCCAAATATTTGATCATACTCTTCCAATAGAGTTATTACAATGGCTTGAGCATGATTAGCTGCAGCAGCGGCTTGTAGCAATTGCATAGAACCATCACCACCTACATCAAAATCGGTTTCAATCTCACAATCACCAGCTAGAAGGGGTCGAAGAAGTAAGGGTGCCATGCATGCCGCCACGGCTGAAGTGCTCATTAGGTTTTCATTTTTGTGAGAAGCTACAACTTGCATCATCATTAGAATTCTGAAATAAAGGAACAAGACAAGTAAAATACGGATAAAGCCACAACAGGGCAAAGAGTGACAATGATGAATCAATTACCTCTGTAGCAAGCGACGGTTTGGTTCAGGAAACGTGTCCAATACTGCCAAACGCATAGCATTGACTCTAGAACCACGTTGAGTTCCTAATCATTGTAAGATGTCCAATAACAGAATAAGGATTATCCAACGTATACTTCCCTTTGGAATTAGAGGCATCAAGAATCCAATTACTGTGAAGCATGTTATCAACTGAATTTGTTAAACAAAGAACAGTTGAACAAAAGACTTACGGCATGCTTCTAGTAGCGCATTGCAGCATGATGCAGGAACAGGAGATGATGGCAACTCTCTTAGGATATACTGGAAAATGGCATTAAGGAAATTAGAAAAAAAAGTAGCAGGAGCAGTATATGTTGCATTTTAAATGAAACAATCTTCTGGAAACCAATATAGCATACCTTGACACAATCACCAATGACATGTGCATCCTCCTCGGAAGAAAACTCAGTTTTTCCTGCATTAAAAAGCATGGCTTAAAAGAGTTAGAAGGCTGAACAGAGAATAGTTGAACTACAAGTATATATATTTTACTTTTTACAAAGCTACCCTTGACAGCATTGTTTACAGCCGAACATTAAATATTGAATGTGTAAATCCAAAGAAATTGTAAGAAAAGAACACAACCTATGATATCTGTAACCAATGTTAAAAAAAATGAATATAGAATATAGTCAAGGAGAATGTGTCTGAACAAACCCTGTTCATATTCCTGAATTCGACGCTTAACATCTTCAACATCTGCAGCTTGTCGTAAGATCCCTTCTACTCTGACACCTGTTAAGTTATTTTAACATGATTATATATGCATAGACAGTTATACAGTATAGGGAATTAGAAATTTAGAATATTACTTAAATGCAATTGTAGCAATTAAAAGAAAAGAAAAACTCACCATGCTCTTCAATAAATTTAAGGGCCTTCTCCAAAAATGTTGGAGCTCCGTCAACGTCTTCCAGGGCAAGTAAAACTGGTCTGCCTATGACTGTAGATCTCACAGGCGGTTTATCATTTGCTAACGAATAAACAGAGAAGAGCATCAATATCTCAAATGAGAGGAAATCAAGTTAAAAACTTGACAGGCTTGTGAAAAAACACAACAGAAAGAGATAAATGAAAACTAGAAGAAAAGGAGCATACGGTTAAACAAGGATAGAAATAACTGACAGCCAAGGATCAAAAGTACTAACATGCTTGAATTCTTCTGATAATTTACATTGTTCGAATGAACTGATAGCTCTCCTCACATATATATATATATGCATGTGTGTGTATCAGTTCAAAGTTGCACAAAACTCAAAAAAAGAGGCTGCAGAATACCTGGTTCCCTAGAAGCATCAACTTCCTCTGATTGATCATTCTTAAAAATGCCATTTTGTCCCATCGCATTAGCAGAACTTGGTGCTTGAGACAAAGCATTCTCAAGTGCAGCTTTCCACTCAAACAAATCGTCCAATGTTTCAGCCTGGAACATCAACAAAAGCAATCATCATGTCATCTAATATCTATCTATAGAAGTAAAGAGAGAATTATGAAATAGCTCCATTGATTTATTGATAAAGGTAAAGATAGATAGTTACATAGAAATTCAAACTACTAATTCAAAAATATAAAAAATAATAATAATTCAAAAATAATTTAAAATTAAGACAACAGTTTTTTTGAATATTTGAATGTTTAAAATACTAAAACAAAGCTATTATGCTCCTGCAAGACTGATGGTCAATAGAGAAACAATCTTGGATTGATGATGACTAAAAAGCACAAACAGTTGATGAAAAAATAGGGGGATTTTCCGACTGAGGGTGCTATGATAATGGGCCCTTGTTATGAGTTACGTCAACAAGATCGAGAATATTGTGATATTGGAGACTGCTGATTGTGAAGTAATATTGTGAGTTATGGAGCTGCAGTTGGTTTATCCAATACATGGTTTGACATCCATTAAACAAAGTCCCTCGACCGGCTGCCAAGAAAGTCGGGCACAAACCTGGACTCTTGGAACTGGTATATAGGAGCCGATTTGTCGGCTTTGGTGAATAAGAATTGGGATTGTTTCAGCGGAAAAAGTATTGGAGTCATATGAAGATCAAAGAATATGCTCGTTTGAGCAAAGGAGTAACAAAACATGTTTGGGCCAAGATTGAGAACTAAGTTGTTAGACAGAATACTCATATAAAATTGAAGTAATGAGAGGCTTATGAAATAGCTCCATTGATTTATTCATCAAAGTCTCTATTAAGAGATAAAAATAAATTGAAATTTAGAAATTCAAACTAGTAATTCAAAAATATGGTAAAATAATATTTAAAAAAAACAATTTAAAAGATAATAACAATTTATTTGAACATTTGAATGTACCAAATTCTAAAGCTAAGTTATTAATTTCGGAACATCTTACTGTTTCTTTAAAACTAGTGATCTTGCTAAAGCAGTTCGTAATAATGGGTTTCACGGGATAAAAAAAATGCTATCTGTAGGGTATTAAGTGACAGAGTTAAATAAAACTTCTATAAAGATAAAAATTTCATGTTCATGGCATTCTGATCACATGCAAGCGTTGGTCACTCAGAACAAGGTCTTCTGCTTTCATTAGAGCTCAGTGTTGGTTAGATTCATTTGGTCATTTTTACATGCAAGAATGTCCTTTTACTGTTGTGGCAGAATCATGATATGTGCTGTTCAAACAGAAAGCTCACAACTATTTATCAAGCTAAGGAAATGTAAAACTAAAGGGCCATGAATCTGACAAACCACTCAAATAAACAGTTGAGTTAAAATAGTAAAAAAAGAATCAAAGAGAAATTATAGATGAAGAATGGGAGGAAGAACCTTGAGTGTGAAGGTTCGTCCATCGCGGCCATCTTGAAACTGTACTGTTATAAGTTTTTTATCAGCTTTGACAATCACACTAGAAATATTGAAAGGCACCACAAGTTAGTAATTCCAACTTTAAAGATATTTGCAACTTGAAGAAGAGACCAAGAATTGGTAATCTTTCAGATATGCAAGCCAACCTGCCTGAATTGTTGAGATCAATACCGCCAAGAGTTAAGTTCACTTCATTCCCCTTCTGAGAAACGGCATTCTGAGAAGTAAAACAAAAGTAGATTAATCTTCTAAAACCTTATACATACAAAATGCAGCAAGAGAGAGAGAGAGAAATTGAGTAGTGCATGGGAATGTGGAGACAAGAGAACAGGTTACCGTCAGGATAATAACATCTAACCAATAAATATCAACACTTCTAGACTTTATTTCCTTTTTTGATTCAGAGACTGCATACTGAAGTTCTTCTCCAAATCGAAGCCTAAGTCCTTTCCTCAACCAAAGCATTATTTCTTTGTATTATTCTTCAAGGTGAAGCTCTCGAATGTCACACATTGCAGAATAGTGCATCTAAATAAAGTCTAACCCAATTATAAATTAGGGCCAACCTAATGCATTTCCATCTTTCATTTTTAGGCTCAATTTGCTGGTGAACCAAAGAAGAATTGGCAAGTGAAATGATATATTAACTGAAGTACCATAACTATCAAATAAGCAGTGTTTAATAACAATCAATTTTCTAGTACACTAAAAATGTACGTTTGTAAAATTACCAATAGGTTCCACTAACTTAGCACTCAATCCTACTTGATAAGTTTATAACTAAGTTCCATTAATTTATGTGGGGTAAAAATTACCAGTAAAGTTTAACTTTGAACTATTAGCTTCGAGTCCTACAATCTATAATTCATATGTGGGTTTTCAATCAAATTTATCATGATTAGTTAATTAGTTACTTTGAGTTGAGATATTTATTGAGATAGTTGTTTAGTTTAATATTTGTAATTATTGATTCTGATTAAAAATGATTAATATAAGTATAACTTTTTTTTTTTTAAATCTCCTTCACTATTTTAGAGGTAAACTTTATTAATTTAGAGCCGCAATAATGATTTAATTTTGAGGTCATATTTCCCAATTTCTTTATGTTTAATCTAGCTTGAGAGTTTCCAGAGCTTATTTAGTCTGTCCAAAAACAAACTAAAAACTGCAAAATCACCGACGAAACGCGCAGCATGAAATAAACACGAAAGTTTCATATTCTAGCCACTAATAATTGTTCATAGAAGAGGACATGAAACTCAAAACCAGATGTTCTATTGACAGAGTAGTGCAAATAAAAGATAATCATAGCAAATTAATATCATCTCGATGATCTTAAAACCTAGTAGAGTAAAAAAAACAGCAGATCGCTTTATCTTTTACTGTATCCTTACAATAATTCAATTGTTGTGCCAAGAAAAGAGCAACAAATGATGTAAAAAAATGGATAAGCAAGCACAAACATCCATGTTGAGAGTTGAGACCGGCACTGCCAGAGTAAAAGAACTTACAGGGTCGCTTCTAAAGAAAACCAACGAAGTATGTGTCAAAATAAACCATCTTTTTTTCCATGAAGTCCACCCAATTCCTTTAATCAAAGAAAAATAGGAAAAAGAAAGAAATAATAATTCGTAAGAATCCAAGCTATTGTCCTGAAACCTTGATTTCAACATAATGCGTATTTTCTAGTAAAAGTAAAAATTGCTTTACAAAAGTGTAAGATGAATGGCAAACGAAGAACTGAATTTAATTGCAAAAGCAAAGTTAACAAACCTTTGGATGATAAAAAAAGTGGCCCACTCTTTAAAACCTGCGAGAAAGTTTAAAAACCTTAAAATGCACTAACTTTAATAATTTTAAAAACTACATGTTTAAGAAACAGGGAATGCAGGTCGGGAAGGTAAAATCTAGCAAACACTTAAAATAAAGGAGACAATTCATTCTCTAGCATCAAAGTTCCTAATGGCCGCTTAAAAGTCTAGGTTTAAACTTATGATTATTAAAAGCTAAAATATACTGCGCAACAAAAAAATAGTTGCAATCTACTTGATAATAAACAGAGAATAGCTTATATACAGGCAATCCTTCCATGAAATGGTTCAAAACGTTTAGTTGACATCTCCCAATGCCCAAGCACATAAGATGTCGTCGAGTGATGAACAAAGATAATTGTCGACATGATCTTAGTGATGGCAAAGATTACCGCATGGTAATTTAGGGAACGAATGCTCACCTACAACTCTCAATCAACAATTCTAAATTCAGAACATTAATTAAACAGTTCATAGAGGAGAGAGAGTGGTTTACCGTATTTCCGGACCGAGAGTTCTGATACTCCAGTGAGCCTGGAGCAGCAGCTGCTGCAACATCTCCCTTAAGAAAAAAAAAATTGATTTCAACCCATAGTCAAACTTTTAAAATTAGAGTTTAGGTTTTGTTTTCTCCTGAAGGTTGAAAACCTTTCCTAAAAGAAAGCAAGATTGATCTACACCTGATGTCCTTGAGATGGCTCTCGATCTTCCCTTTTGGAAGCCATCCTCTGCAAACAACATTACACCCAAACAATCAAAAACAAAACAAAGAAGTCCAATTTCTTCATAAAAACTAAAATGTAAACCAGAAAAGGAAAGAAAAAAAACTACCTGTTGTAATACAGAAGGGTCTTCCTTTTTGTTAGCCATTTTCTAAGCAAGAAAAAAAAAAGGAATTAACGTAAAATCTCCGCTAAATCTACAGAACACCAAAATCTTCGAAAAACGAATAGAAAATTAACAGAAGGGGAAAAAGAAGAGAGAGTGATTGATCAAAACCAGTTGCGCTGGAGACGGCTCTTCCTTTCTGCTAGCCATTTTCTGAACAGGAAAATTAAAAATAAATTAACATAAAATATACGTTAAATCACAATGTATTTCTTCCCTGTTTCTGAACACCAAAATCTTCTAAAAACGAATAGAAAATTAACAGAATGAGAGAGAGAGAGAGAGAGATTGCTCAAAACCAGTTGCGCTGGAGACGAGTCTTCCTTTCTGCTAGCCATTTTCTGAACATGAAAATTAAATATAAATTAACGTAAAATATACATTAAATCACAGAGTATATTTTTCCATGTTTCTGGAAAACAGAATCTTAAAAAAAAACGAATAGAAAATTAACCGAATTCAAAAGAAAGAGAGAGGGAGAGAGGGAGAGAGCACAACCAGTTGGGATTGAGACGGCTCTTCCCGTTTGCTATGTATTCTCTAATGACATTAAAAACAAAAAGTAAAATCTCCGTTACAAACACAAAATATAGTTCTTTCTCTTCAACACAAGTAAAAGCAAAAAAGAAATAGGTTGATGAAAACCTGCTGTATCAGAGATGGTTCATCCCTTTTGGTAGCCATGATACTCTGATAACTCAGAATCAGAAAATCACATACCAAACAATTCACAAAAGGAAATGATCAGCAGCCTCTGCATCAATTTTAATTATGCTACAATATTTTTAAACAAACAAATACAATTTCAGAACTCAAAACTCAAAAAAGAAAAACATTTTGAATTAGGAACGTACTTTGTGGAAAAAGAGGAAAAAAGAAAATGTAAAAGAAAATTAAAAGGAGATAAGGAGAAGGCAAAGGTGAGAACAGAGACATTTTTTTCTTTGTTTGTTTGAGACTGCGTTGGCTCAGAATTCTTTGCTAGGCGGAAACCCCGTTCGGTCAACCAAAGGGATAGCCTAAAAGGAGTGAGGCATTCCCTCCATAACGGAAATGGGATGGGGAATTGTGTTGCTGTTGTACACGTCAACCCCTATTTTTTAGCTCTATTTTTATTTTTTATCTTTTTTTCTTATGAAAATATTTGTGTTTTTGGAGGGAAATGGCGTTTCCGGTAAATTTTGCCTGTTTACAACGGTCCTTTTGTCCCTCGAGAATTGACGTGCTGGGCCCACCGGCACACATTGCTTAGTCTGTTGTGGGCTCCATTGAGTTAAAACTCAAAGGTCAAATTTTTCTATCAGACCTTATACTTTGTATAAGTTATGGATTTATCACTTGCACTTTAATTTAATCAATTTTAGTTATTGTACTTTCAGAAATTTGAAATCTAGTCCTAACCAAACGGTGGCAATGAAATATGTCTGTTAAATTCTATTATTAGTAATGTATTATGCGTAAAATTAGATATTTAGTTCATGTTCTCTACTTGGATAATTTTTAGTCATTATATATTTATTTTTTTTCGAAATTTCAATTTTAATGTAAATGACAATCATTAAATCTATTTACTATTTTTTTAGTAATATGTAAAGATAGTAAACTAACATGACATTACACATATAATAATATATTTGACACATCAAATTTTGAAAATAACAAATCTTAACTTAATGAATTTAATAACCATCATTTGGTCATGACTAAAATTTTAAGATTATAGAAGTAAAAAGATTAAAAATGACCAAATTAAAATATAAGTACTAAATTAACAACTTACACAAAGTATAAAATCTAATAATGTAACATCCCGATTTTGGGCCTAGTCGAAACAGTGGTTTCACGGAATGATTTTGTTATATTTTTATGGTCTACGATTTCACGGAATAATTTTGTGAAAATTTCGTTCGAAAATTTCGATGTTTGGGCACTCAATTTAGTAAAAAGGACTAAATTGTAAAAA
>JABEZY010255978.1:0-11399 GCA_013467495.1 Gossypium gossypioides
TGTATTTTATATATATATATATATATTCGCTTTTGTTTTTGTTTTTGTTTTTTCTTTTACTTTTTAATGCCTTTTTATGTGATTGGGTGTTGTAAGAAGGAAAACAGAAGGAAGTTTCATTGAACAGAAACACACCTTTGTCTAGATTTATTAGGTTGCTTCACTCAAACTCTATAGTACACAGACAAAGAAACCCAATGTACCAAACTGGGTTTATTTTTCTCAAAGATTCTTTGTAAAGTGAGTCCCTTTCTTTTCTTTCGTTGTATGTTTGTTAATTGTTTGTATGTATGTGTGTGGGTTTTTGCTTTTGTTTTTGTTTTTTTTTAACAGTAAGGTTTGGGAATTTGTATGAAACTAAGGGTTTTAAGAAATGGGATTCATGGTGTTTATGTTTGAGGGGGCGTTTAGAAATGATTGATAGTACAAATTCTAAGGACGATGGGTTTGATTATTGTATGGGGAAGCTGATGGTTTGACTCGTGGGGATTAACTTGTTTTAAGTCAACTAAAACCTGCAAGTACAATTGAGGACTATATTTTATAGCAGTACTATTGTCTGTTTTTATATTTTAACTGTGAATGAACAACTATGGAAGGTTTCTTCCTTCTGAAATGCATTTCTGATTGCAGTTCATGATTCAAAACAATCTTTTTCTTGACGATGTTTCTGCGCCTCGGACAGATTGGGATTCTGGATTCTGGCAGAAGGAACCTTTCCTGGAAATTCCTGTTTTTGTTTTTCATCTTTACTGTGCTTTTGTGTTTCGGCTCATGATGATGATCATGTTTTCAATTCCAATCTAATATATAGGCTCTGTTACAAGCTAATTTGTCGACATGGAAGGCGATGGTGCTGTTCCCAGTGACTTTTCGACCAATTCTACCTTTGTGGATGCTGCCATGGATTTGGACCTTATGGATGAACTCTTGTTTGAAGGGTGCTGGTTAGAGACTAATGATGATTTCAACTTTATGCAGCCTGCTCCTTCTACATCTAATGATCTCAATCAGTCTATTACTGTTCCTTCTAATGCAAACTTACATCAAATGCATCAAGGGGAGACCGAAAGATTGGTTCCTCCCCCTTGTGACGGGTCGGCTGTTGGGAATGCTTCATCATTGTTACAACCTGGAACTTTTATAGTTCAAGGCACTGAGTTGGGCAGTAGATGGTGGATAGGACCGAGCGCAGAATCCGGTTCTTCTTTATCCGTGAAAGAGAGACTAATGCAGGCTATTGGATATTTGAAGGAATCTACAAAAGATAGGGACCTCCTTATTCAGATCTGGGTGCCTGTAAACAGAGAAGGCAAACATGTTCTTACTACTGAAGGCCAGCCATACTCTCTCAATACGAATTGCAAGAGTCTCGAAATCTTTAGAGATGTTTCTAAATCCTATAACTTCCCGGCCGAGGAGGATACAAAGGAATCAGTGGGGTTGCCTGGCCGTGTATTCTTGGAGAAGTTGCCTGAGTGGACACCCGATGTTCGTTTCTTCAGAAGTGAGGAATATCCACGTATTAGCTTTGCAGAGAAGTACAATGTTGGAGGATCTCTTGCTCTTCCTGTTTTCGAGCGAGCAAACGGAACATGTTTGGGTGTTGTTGAGATTGTCACAACTATTCAAAAGAGCAATTATCGTCCCGAACTTGAGCACGTCTGCAAAGCTCTTGAGGTCTCTACTATTCTTTTTTCTTGTTCTTCTTTATTTATCATCTGAAACTGTCATAGTTTAATCAGTTAACACTGTAATAACTAACTGTATATATAGTTTTAGGACTTGTTCTGCTTTTTATTGATAAAAGTTGTCGATAAAGTCTAAACTCATGTTGTATCTTTAGGATTTGACTTTTCATTTTAAAAAAGAAAATTAAGTAGATTAAGGAAAGAAAAAAAACCTTTCAGAAGTGCCAATTGCCATGAATCAGTTTATTGGGGTCTAAATAAATCATATCCACATGCAGGCTGTTGATCTAAGGAGCTCTCCCAACTTCACTCCTCCTAATGTTGAGGTAAATGAATGGTATCTTAAAACCGTAGTTTCCGATGGTTCGAAATTTTATTATTCGTTTCTGAGACCAAAGGAAGTTGTCTAATGCACAGGCTTGTAACGAGTTGTATCAAGCTGCATTGCCTGAGATAGCCGGGGTTCTAAGATCTGTTTGCAAGACATATAAACTGCCTTTGGCTCTGACATGGGCTCCATGCCTGAATCAAGGTAAAAGTGGATGCCGACATTCTTATGAGAACTTTTATCATTGTGTCTCCACCGTGGATACTGCTTGCTTCGTAGCCAATGAAGAATTTTCAGAATTCCTTGAGGCATGCTCGGAGCACCACATGTTCAGAGGCCAAGGTGTAGTTGGTAGAGCATTCACGACAAACAAACAATGCTTTGCAACTGATATAACGGCCTTCAGTAAGACAAATTATCCTCTCTCTCACCATGCTAGGATGTTTGGGTTACGTGGCGCTGTAGCTATTCCACTACAAAGCATTTTTACTGGATTGGTTGAATTTGTTTTGGAGTTGTTCTTACCAAAAGATTGCCATGACAGTGAAGCACAAAAGCAGATGCTGAACTCATTGAGCGGTTTTATGCAGCAGGCTTGCCAGAGCTTGCATGTAGTTGTGGACAAGATGCTGGAGGAAGAAGTGATCCTGCCAGTTAAGGAAGTTGTAGTTGCATCGGATGGAAGATCAGACAAAGAAGAAACTCAATTTACGGTTTCTTCTGCAAAAGAGAACTCTCCGGAAGAGTCATCGTGGATTGCCCACATGATGGAGGCTCAACAGAAGGGTAAAGGTGTTTCTGTCTCGTGGGAATATCAAAAGGAAGAACCAAAAGAAGAGTTTAAGGTGACAACTCATTGGGAAGACACTCAACTAGAGTTACATGATAAGGAGGTACTTTCGGATTTTCAGCAGCTTCATCAAAACGCTGAAAGCAAAGCTAGTGTTGAGGGAGGTGGTGGTGACTCCAGTTCTTCTGGTGGGCGTGGTGTTTTACCCAGTAAAAGAGCAGGTGAGAAGAGACGAACCAAGATGGAGAAGACAATCAGCTTGGAGGTTCTTCGACAGTACTTTGCAGGGAGTCTTAAAGATGCTGCCAAGAGTATCGGTGGTAGAGAAATACTTAGTTAGAATTACAAGCTTCACATTATTACTCATTCAAATAATCATATAGCTCAAGTAATGTTACCACATAAATGCAGCAATGCATCTCTTGTAGATAGAGATTGATTTAGCCTAGTATATATACATATATAAGGTGTTATATAACTTAAGACACTCTAGTTCTTATTGATACAATGAAAAGTTAATTTTCAAGATACGGTGTCCATAGAACAATGGAAGGCAACTTGCCTCCTATGATGTTTTCAGCCCGGTTTCTGCCTTTGCATTCTTACCGCAACATTTCTGTCACTGTACCTTATTTTTTATTGATATTCGCAAATGCTGTTGTCATCCATGCATTAGCAGTTTGTTCCATTTTGTCTCAAAGAGAGCTTAACAGAATTCATTCTATTGCAGTGTGCCCTACTACTTTGAAAAGGATATGCAGGCACCATGGGATCACTCGATGGCCTTCTCGGAAAATTAAGAAGGTAGGCCATTCTTTAAGGAAACTCCAACTTGTGATTGATTCGGTCCAAGGTGCTGAGGGTGCCATTCAAATAGGGTCGTTCTACTCAAGCTTCCCGGAACTTAGCTCACCAAACCTTTCTGGTAATGACCCTTCTTCGTCTTTGAAGATCAGTGGGCATTCAAAGCCATCTGAACCTCAACTTGAGAACTGCTTGTTCAGCCAAGGAGCTGCTGCTCCGAAGTCTCCATCTTCTTCATGCAGCCAGAGCTCTGGTTCAAGTACCTGTTGTTCCATGGGAGTGAAACAGCATAGTATGAGTATCAGTGCATTATGTAGTGCAGATGGGTTGTTGGTGGAAGACCCTGGTGGAGCACTAAAGAGAGCTCGTAGTGATGCTGAATTGCACTCGTTGAATCAAGAGGAGCCTAAGCTGCTAGCAAGATCCCAAAGCCATAAAACATTGGGTGAGTTTCCACCTTTGGAGACACAACCGCCCTTGCCGAAAACTGGTGGCCAGAATCTACGAACCGGGGGTGCCTTCAGAGTAAAAGCAACGTTCGGTGAAGTTAAAATAAGGTTCAGCTTGCAACCGAGTTGGGGTTTTAGAGATGTGCAACAAGAGATTGCGAAGCGATTCAATATCGAAGATGTCAGCAGAATGTGTCTCAAGTACTTGGACGATGATAACGAGTGGGTGCTTTTGACGTGTGATGCTGACCTTGAGGAGTGTAGAGATATATACAAAGCATTTCAAAGCCACACAATCAAAATCTCCCTCCATCAAGCTTCTCATCCGAATCTAGGAAGTTCATTTGGTAGCAGTGCCCCATTATAATATCAGTTCCCTTGTGGATATATTTGATGGTCGTAGCAGTTTGTTTAGGATCATATGATTTTTATTTCCCATATTATTTGTAACAAATAATAATACATCATGAGTTATATAAGACACCATGCAATAAAAGCAAATTGGGTGGAAGGTCAATAACGTTGGCAGAGGATTGTGAATGAATAATTGATATCATATGTTGTAGTGTAAATGTTCTGCTTCGTTCAAGTGTGGTTCAATGCACTTCAAATAATAGATGGGGTCGGATCAAGGATCAAGTTTAGGAGAGGTTAGACAGAGCTTTTGCGAATGCTAATTTTATTTGAAATAGAGAGTTTATTTCAGTTTGCAATCTTCCTCTGCACTGTTTAGACCATGGTCCGGTACTTGTTTCCACTAAAGTTAGTCTTCCACTCCAAAGAAGACCATATCATTTTGAGGCCGGTGGGATCACCAACGTTTTCATTGATAGAAAACTTTCCTCTTGAGGTGGAATAAAGAGGTATTTGGAAATATGCAACGGAGGAAAGCCTTAGAAATGCTCTTAATCGAGGCTCAAGTTGACTTAGGCAAAAGGAAGATAAGAAATGAGCTGAACATTTTGGAGGAATACGAAAAACTTCATTGGAAGCAGAAGTCTAGGAATACTAAATTTTTTCACGCAATAGAGAGATAGTGTTTAAAGAACATTGATGATATATGGGTTGAGGAACCACAAGACCATGAAACAAATCTTCTTGGACCATTTCAAGAGTATTTTCTATCAACAAGACACGGGTGACATCCAAAATATCAAAAGCATATTACAACACTTAAACTTTCATCATCTTCGAGAGCTTGATAAGCCATTATCAAAGAGCAAAATAAGAGAAGCAATTTTCCAAATAGGTGGATTGATGGCAAACCTAGCTTATTCTATCAAACTTACTAGAATATTGTGGGTCCATTGACGACTGGGGCTACCTTATCTTTTCCATCCAATGGGTTCTTTCTACGAGACCTTAACAAAATTACCATTGTTCTTATACTAAAGGGATATCCAATCTAGAGCTACAGACTTTCACCTTATTAGACTCTGCAATGTGGCTTATAAAATTATTTTCAAGGTGTTGGTCGATAGACTAAAGATATTATGGAGCTTGTGTCTCCCTTCCAGAACGCTTTCTTTAAAGGTAGAATGATTTCTGACAGTATTCTAGTGGCTGGAGTAGTCCTCAATTAACATGAGCGAGGCTAATGATAGGGTAAGTAGGAAATTCATTCAGGCAGTGCTAGAGACATTGGGATTCAACTATCTATGGACCAGAATCATTTAACAATGCATAACTACGGTTTCTTATTAGGTTCTACTTAATGTCAGCCTCACTAAACAGTTTACCCCTTTTAGAGGTCTCAAGTAGGGTGATCCTATCTATTTGTTCTTTGCAAGAAAACATTCTAGCCCTCTGGCCTCCTTTTTATGGAAGCGGAAGACAATGACACTGTTGCTGGTATTAAGATTGGACGAGTGGCTATTCTCGTCAATCAGCTTTTATTTCTTGACGATTGCCTTCTATTCTTCAAAGCTAATGTTCAGGCATGTTAAAGCTATCCTCACAAAATTCTGTAATTTATCAGGACAAATTATTACCTTTGAGAAATTGGAACTTTTTCTGAGCCAATCCACCAAACAAAATAAAAGATGATTTTAGTTGTGAAGAGAATTGACAAGCCAGGTAAGTATTTGGGGATATTAGTAACAAGAAAGCTTTCTTCCAAGGCATCCTTGATAAAATCTAGAATAAACTAGCTCTCTTGTTTGAAAGCCCCCTTTTATATCTACAATAAGATGAACAGATGTTGAGGGCCTTTTGGTGGGGTCATAAGGTTAGTGAAAAGAAACTTCACTTATGTAGTTGGGAGAAATTGTGTAGACCCATACAAGAGGGTAAATAAAGTATTCGACATAAAAAGTTGATGAACGAAACTCTGCTACGCATTTACAGTTAAGACTCTAAAGGCAAAATATTTCAGGAATAGAGATATTACAACCATGGAAACAAAACCACCTTACTCCTGGAATAATATCGAGGAGGGATGTTTGTACTTTGTAATTTAGGAAAAGAAATACATATATGGGGCGACTCGAACTGCGAGATGGGAACAATAAATAATGCCACATTCACATGGGCAACTGACACGACAACCACACAGAACTCTCTTCGAAATTTCTTGACGAAAGATGGTAAGACAGAAGACAAAAGATCCACCAGAAGTACTTTGGGGAATGATTATTGGCAAGACATATCTAACATATCCTTCTCCTTCTTCGATAAAACAAAATGGTATGGAAGTTTGATCAGAACAGATTATTTTCTATTAAGTCTGCATATTATGCACTATGGGATCATAATTTCAATGATAGGATTACCGGTAGTGAGATGGGAAAGAAGGGGAAGGTTTTATGGAAGCTTAAGTTGTTGTTTAAGCTCATTATATTTTTGCGGAAGATTTGTCATAACTAGCTCCCTATGAAGGATAAGCTTCGGAAAAGATCGATTCCAGTGGAAAGTTATTGTCCACTTTGCAATGATGATGACGAGTCCTTAGAACATGTTTTTCGTGCAATGCAACGTTGTGAGAGCTGTTTGGTTTTGAAGTTTTATGTCTTAATGTTCAATCTAGACTTAGTAAAAGATATGATATTCCGATGGCTACAAAGAGTTTTATACAAACTTTACTTGCACATTTTGGGGTATATGAAAAGCTAGAAATGCGATTATCTTCGAAAAATCCAAACTGAACACCTGATTAACAGTTGTTGAGCATTGGCCTGAAATGCAACAAGAGACCAACAGCAGTTCAGCATGGAGACCAGCAGCATCTCAACATAAAGATTGGCATTGGAGTTGAACCGAATGATATAACTTCTTTAGTCCATTTTGTTCATTTTGTTCCTGTGTAACTTTATTTAGTTTCCTTGTAATTTGTCCACAAAGTTAGTAGGATTAAATTTTGATTTGAATTTGATGTAATAGCTGATATGTCAGCTTATTTTTGTGTGTAATTCAAGTTTGTATTAGTCATGCATTAGTGGGAGTAGTTATGTCATTAGGTAACTGTCCAATTGTTATGTAACTTACATATATTTTCAAATTTTAAATGAAATCAGTGTATGAGTTTTTCGGTTATCTTCTTGTTGAAACTCTATTCTCTCGATTTTGCTTCAGTTCTTCTGTCTTTGCTTTTGTTTTACTTTGTTTTGCTCCTCCTCATCCCTAACAAATGGTAATCAGAACTTGTCATCTTTGAGGGCCTCTGTTGTTGGTTACCTTATTGTGAAAACAAAAGCTTGAGAAGAAAGAAATTCAAGTTGTTGAGTTTGTTTCAACAGAATGAGCTTCACACCACCTCCACCACATGTATTTGCTGGAGAGAACTACCACATTTGGGTGGTTAAGATGAATACATACCATCAAACACATGATTTGTGGAATGTGGTCGAGAATGATGTTGACCCACCTCTATTGAGGGCTAATCCTACCATTGCTCAGATTAGGCAGCACAGTGAAGAGTGTACCAAGAAGCACAAAGCAATGACTTGCTTGCAGAATGGAGTATCTGATGTGATCTTCATTAGGATAATGGCCTGTGATTCACCTAAGCAAGTGTGGGAGAAACTGAAGGAGGAGTTCATGGGGTCAGATAAGACAAGGCAACAACAATTGATCAATCTCAGGAGAGATTTTGAGAACCTAAAGATGAGAGAGTCAGAAACCATCAAGCAATACTCAAGCAGGATAATGGCCACTGTCAACAGCATAAGGCTCTTGGGAAAAGACTTCAGTAAGAGCAGAGTTGTTGAAAAGGTCATCAGCACTCTCCCTGAGAAGTTTGAGTCTAAAATTTCATCACTTGAGGACTCGAGAGATTTGTCAGCTATTTCATTGTCTGAGCTGATAAACTCCTTGTATGCACTTGAACAAAGGAAGGCCAATGGGCAGGAAGAGCATCCTGGAGGAGCTTTCCAAGCAAAGGCCAAAGAAGGCTCAGGTTTAAACCATAAAGGGAAGAAGCCTTGGCTTGATAAAAGGGAGAAACTAAGGAGGGATGCGGGTAAGAAAAGGTTTCCACCATGCATTCACTACAATAAGACTACACACTTAGAAAAGTACTGCTGGTATAGGCCAGACATCCAATGTAGAAGTTGCAAACAGTTTGGCCATATTGAGAATGTGTGTAAAAGCAAAGGGAAGGAACCAGCTCAGCAGCAAATTCAAGCTCAAACTGCTGAGGATCTTCAAGCCCAAGAGGAGCATGTTTTCAGAGCCTCCTGCTTTGCAATCTCAAGCAAAGTCAAATGTGATTAGGTAGTGGATAGTGGCTGCACACACCATATAGCGGCTGATGAAAAGCTGTTTAAGGACCTTGATAGAAGTTTTACCTCAAAGATCAGAATTGGTAATGAGAACCTAATTGAAGCCAAAGGCAGAGGAAATGTTGTGATCAACACTTGGTCAGGTAACAAAGTAATCTCTGATGTGTTTTTTGTGCCTGACATAGATCAGAATCTACTTAGTGTTGGACAGCTAGTAGAAAAAGGGTATTCACTGGTTTTTAAGAATGGCTCTTACATTGTTAAAGACTCACATGGTCAGGAGTTAGTCACAGTAGTAGTGACTGATAGGTGTTTTATGCTTAATATAAATCAACTCGAGAAGATGGCTTACACCAGTCTTATTGATAATGTTGGTCGATGGCACAAAAGGCTAGGCCATGTCAACTATAAATCACTTGACTTGCTGCATAAATTGAACTTGGTTGAAGATATGTCTAAGGTTGAAGTCAGAAACATTGTTTGTGAAGTCTGCCAGCTTGGTAAGCAGGCTAGATTGCCTTTTCCAGTTAACAAAGCATGGAGGGCTCGAGACAAGCTTGAGCTGGTTCATTCTGATGTTTGTGGACCAATGAAGACTCCTTTCTTGAATGACAGTAAGTAATTTGTTTTGTTCATAGATGATTTGACCAGGTTTTGTTGGGTTTACTTCTTGAAACAGAAATCAAAAGTGTTTGAAGCATTCAGCAAATTCAAGGCTTTAGCTGAAAATCAGACTGGTTGCAAAATTAAGGCTTTGAGATCAGACAATGGCACTGAGTACTTGTCTGAAAGATTTCAAAAGCTGTGTGAGCAAGCTGGGATTCACCATCAGCTAACAACAGTCTATACTCCTCAACAAAATGGAGTATGTGAAAGGAAGAACAAAACAATATTGGATATGGCCAGATGTTTGTTATTTGAAAGTGAGCTGCCAAACGAATTTTGGGATGAGGTTGTGAATACCTCAGTATATCTGCTTAACAAGCTGCCAACTCATGTTATGAAAGAAAAGACACCATTTGAAGCCTGGCATGGATTCAAGCCAACTGTTTCACACCTGAAGGTGTTTGGCTGTGTCTGCTATGCCTTTATTCCAGCAGAAAAAAGAACTAAGCTTGAAAGAAAGGTTGTTCTAGGGATTTTTGTTGGTTATAGTAGTACCAAGAAAGGCTATAGAGTGTTTAATCCTTCAACAAAGAAGATTTTAGTGCGTAGGGATGTAAAATTTGATGAAGAGAAGGTTTGGAGCTGGAATGGTGCAGATGCAAGTTTGATTGAAGAAGATCAGCTAGACTGTGATTTTGAACCTACTGAAGAAGGGCTAAGCAATGAAGTTTTTGATGATGTTCCTGTGAGAGGCACCAGAACTATTGCTGACATCTACCAAAGATGTGATGTTGCAATAGTTGAACCCTAAGATTTTAAAGAAGCTGCCAGGGACAACATTAGAAGAAGGCCATGGAAGCTGAATTAGAAATGATCCACAAGAATGACACTTGGGAATTGGTGGACAGACCAGATCATAAGAAGGTTATTGGTGTCAAGTGGGTGTTTAGAGCCAAGTATAATGCTGATGGCTCACTGAATAAGCACAAGGCAATGCTTGTGGTGAAAGGCTACAGCCAACAATATGGCATCGATTTTATGGAGACATTTGCTCCAGTAGCAAGGCTAGACACAATTAAGCTTTTGTTTGCCTTAGCTGCTCAGAAACAATGGAGAGTTCACCAACTGGATGTTAAGTCAGCATTTCTTAATGGTTTTCTCAAAGATGAGATTTTCATTGAACAACCAGATGGGTTCAAAGTCCTAGGAGAAAAGGACAAGGTCTATAGGCTGAAAAAGGCCCTGTATGGCCTGAAGCAGGCACCAAGGGCCTGGTATGACAGGGTTGACACATACCTGTTTAGGCTCGGGTTTGAGAAAAGTGTCAGTGAAGCAACACTTTATGTGAAAAGGTCAGAAAGTGAGACCTTGTTGATTGTATCACTCTATGTAGATGACTTGCTAGTGACTGGAAGCAAAGATGAATTGATTAATGAATTCAAAGTGCAAATGCAAGAAGTTTTTGAAATGACAGATTTGGGAGTTATGACATACTTCCTTGGAATAGAAGTGAACCAAACTGATCAAGGCATCTTTATAAGCTAACATGCCTTTGCCTTGAAGATTCTCAACAGATTTTGCATGTTGAATTGCAAAACAGTCAGCACACCAGTAGCTCAATGAGAGAAGCTGACTAGTAGTGGAAATCAAAAAAGAGTTGATGAGAAAGAATATCAAAGCCTAGTAGGTTACTTGCTTTACTTAACAGCAACTAGGCCTGACATTATGTTTGGTGTTAGTCTCCTATCAAGATTTATGCACTGCTGTGATGTTATTCATTTTAAAGTTATTAAGAGAATTCTCAGATATGTCAAAAGAACTTTGAGCTATAGAATTAAGTTTGAGAAGGGAAAAGAGTTTAAGCTGACAGGATATTCTGATAGTGATTGGGCTAGCTCTGTCGATGACATGAAGTGTAAGACCCCTAACCCATGCCCGTCACCAAATTAGGGTTAAGAGGCATTACTAATCAAACACAACTCAAAACAGACATTCAGTATAGTTTAATAAATT
>JABEZY010256753.1:0-21086 GCA_013467495.1 Gossypium gossypioides
ACTTAGTTTTAACAATGGATTTAAGTAAAAAGGTGATAATTTACATAGGAAAAATCCTATATATTTTTCCGTTTACAGGCACAAAGTAGTAATGACGAAGGGGAAGTTTAGGCTGCCAAAATTTTTTCGGCAGACTGGTATACCTCTTGGAAAATGATCCGACCAATATTGATTCTTCTCCCCATGATGATGGAGTGTACTAAGAGCATCATTTCCTTTGAAACAGTCAAATTGTGAGTCAACGACATGAGGCGACTCTTCAGAAAATCGTACCACACTTTTCGAATAGGTTTTAAAGAAGCCCTCTCAATTGTATAACAATATTGACTAGAAACAGTCGAACGTATACGTTTGACACATAAATCATTCCAGACTTCAGTCAATCCATCAGCAGTGACATTGCCAGCGAAGGGTGTGTGTTCATCTTGCACATCAACGATCCTAAATTAGGCGTTAATATGATCTTCTTCGAATGAAACTGAAGTGCCACGAACATTGATAAAACTGAAGTGCATAAAATTCATGAACAACCTTTTTGAAAATTTCCTCAGGGTGTAAATAGAAAATACTCCACATGTGCTTCTCTACGATAGAGGACCTAGACTCGTCATAGCCCATGTGTGGTTTGTCCTTGATCAATAACCCTTGTTCGAAACAAAAAGGGCGCTTTGAGATGTTATTGTTGTATTTTGTGGTCGTGGCACTGTTGAAAAAGGATTTAGGTCGGGTAGTACTGGCCTGCAATGATTCAACAGCCTTCGAAGTAGTCTTTACTTATGCCATTGAAAGAGGATAGAAAGAAATCTCAGAAAATATGCTCAGAGGAAATGTAAGAGAAGTTGAAGAGAAAGAAATGATAGAGATGGAAACTTTGTGGGAAACGTAAGAGACATGAGCAGTTGAAAAGATGAGAGTAGAGGGGATAATGTTGATAGTTTAGAAAAATAAAACGTGCAAAGTAATCTTTGTAGCGTGGATGAGGGAAAAATAAAGGGATTTTGGGGGGGTAAATGTGAGGTGACCTAGCCCTAAAATAAAATTTTTGGCTTTTCCTCATTGGGCTACCCAAGTAACAGATAGTCCCAACTATCCAAAAATCTCTCCCTTGGACTTTTCTATCTGGTCAACCCATGTTACCTCGTACCTCGACATTCATTCACCCATGTTACCTCATAGTATCACAACTGATAATCCCACACTTTTATTCTGTCTCCGAAAATCTAGAAAAAACTTATCATTTATCAAAGATAAAAACAAAAATGAAACAACATGAAATAATTAATGATAAAAAATAATAAAAACAAAATGAAAGTAAAACAATTAAAGAAAAGAAAAACAAAAACAAAATTGCTAATTCAAAAATCTCTGAGGTCAATGGATTGCCTGTCACAATCCACATCAGCACCCAAGGAATGCTTCAAGTGTTGTCCATTAACTTTGAATGTGACCCCCATTTTCAGTTCTTTGATACTAACAGCTCCATGCTAGTATACTTGATCTACTTCCAATGGACATGACCAGCGAGATTTTAATTTACCAGGTCAAAATTTGGGCATAGAGTTGATAAACAACACTTGTTGCCCTAGTTCAAATTGCCTTAGCATAATTCTATCATCATGCCAACGCTTGGTCTTTTCCTTGTACAGTTTAGCATTTTCATATGTCTGTGCCTTGAATTCTTGCATTTCATCCAGTTCTAACAACCTTTTCTGGCCAGCAGGGACCCAATCCATGGTCAGCTTTTTAATATCCCAAAATGCTTTGTGCTCGAGCTCAACAGGTTGGTGACATGGCTTTCCAGAAACAAGCTTAAAAGGTGACATCTCTAACGGTGCTTTAAATGCTGTACGATAGGCCCAAAAATCTACATTTAGTCTAGAGGATCAATGCTTACGAGTTGGGTTCACCACTTTTTCTAGAATCTTCTTAATTTCTCTATTAGAAATTTTAGCTTGTCCATTTGTTTGGGGATGATATGTCATGGCAATCTTATGTTTCACCCCATATCGATGCAATGCATTAGCCAGTAGCTTGTAATCAAAATGAGATCCTTCATCACTAATAATGGCTTGTGGTGTTCCAAACCTTGTGAAAATGTTCTTGTGCAAGAACTTCATTACTGGCTTTGCATCATTATTAGGAAGCGTAACAATTTCAACCCACTTAGAGACATAGTCCACTGCCAACAGTATGTACAGGTTTCCCACTGACGGTGGAAATAGACCCATAAAGTCTATTCCCCATACATCAAACAACTCAATCTCAGGAATATTTTGCAGCGACATTTAGTGTCTCCTAGACAGATTTCCTGTCCTTTGACAACTATCACACAACTGCTAAAATTCATGAGCATCCTTGAATAGACTCGACCAATAAAATCCTAACTGAAATACTTTGGTAGCAGTTCTCATTCCTTTAAAGTGTATGGCATCATGAAGGGTTCATCCCAATAATAATGCTTAAATAGAACAGATTCATCTCTATAATAATGCTTAAATAGGAAGGGTTCATCCCCATAATAATGCTTGGCATCATGAAGCAATTTCTTTCTTCTTTTGCTACTGAGAGCAGGTGGTATCATACCACTTCCTAAAAAGTTCACTATATCGGCATACCAAGGTAATGTCATGACAACTAGCAGCTGCTCATATGGAAAGTCTTCTTTAATAAGTTTGTCATTGCCATCTTCATTTCCAAATTCTAACATTGACAAGTGATCATCAACTTGATTTTCAGTCCTCTTTTGATCCCTAATTTCCAAGTCAAATTCCTGCAACAAGAGTATCCACCTAATAAATCTTGGCTTACCATCTTTCTTGCTCACCAAATACTTAATAGTAGAGTGATTCGCATAGACTGTGACCTTTGTACCAACTAGATAAGAGTAGAATTTATTGAATGTGAACACCACAACTAATAACTCATTTTCCAGGGTGGTATAGTTAAGTTGTGCATCCGTCAGGGTTCTACTTGCATTATATATTACACATAGTACTTTATCTTTCCTTTGCCCCAACATTACTCCCACAGCATTATCGCTGGCATCACACTTAAATTCAAAAGGCAATGTCCATTTCGGAGCTATTACAATTGTTTCTATTACCATCTGTTTCTTCAATTCCTCGAAAGCTACCAAGCAATGTTCATCAAAATTGAAAGGTGAATAAGGGTTTAGATATTTTAGAGAAATCCTTAATGAATCTTCTATAAAATCTTGCATGATCTAAAGAACTTCTAATACCCTTGACACTAGTGGGAAGTGGCAATTTTTCTATTACCTCAGTTTTTGCTCTATCCACTCAATCCCTTGTTGCAATATCCTATGCCCCAGAATAATTCCTTCATGAACCATGAAGTGGCATTTTTCCCAGTTCAAAGTAAGTTTTTTTCTTTACAACAGCACATAACCAATTCCAGATTTTTTAAGCAATCCTCAAAATTATTGCCAAACACAAAGAAATCATCCATGAAGGCTTCAAGGAAGTTTTCCACCTTGTCTGAGAATATGGCCATCATACAACACTGAAAGGTTGTTGGGGCATTACATAACCTGAATGGCATCTGCCTAAATGCAAAAGTTCCATATGGACACGTGAAGGTGGTCTTCTCTTGCTCATTAGGAGCTATGCAAATCTGATTATATCTTGAATAACCATTCAAAAAATAATAGAAAGCTTTTCCAGCTAATCTATCTAACATCTGATCAATAAATGGTAAGGGAAAATATTTCTTTCTAGTTGCCTTGTTAAGCTTCCGATAGTCCATGCATTCTCTCCATCCTGTGATAGTGCAAGTTGGAATGAGCTCATTGTTATCATTACTCACTATTGTGACACCTCTTTTCCTGGGTACACATTGCACAGGACTTACCCAAGACTTAATAATCTCTTTCTTGACAACTTCTTTCATGATTGGATTTAGTCTTCTCTGCTATTGTCGTGTGTAAAATGTTCTGTGATTTTTGTACAAGTATACACATTAGTTCAAGGAATAAAGTGATGAGTGAGTATCGTTCCCATAAGAATCGGATTGAGACACAAATTTGATCAAGTTATTTTAATAAAGTCAGGTTAATGCTATGGCAAACCGATTTAATGAAATATCATGACAAAACTAAGGTAAATATGCAATGATGAATACTATATGGAATTAGTAAATAACTAGAAATGCTATGGTAAAGGTGATAATAGGAATGTAATAGAAGATATAAGAGTGATATGCAAATATTTTATAAATAAATAACTACTAAATATGTTGTGGCAATGATACTTTGGCAAAGAATCAAGATATAGTGTCTACGATATTTATGCGATAGGTTGGGATTATTTAGAATCAACCTTCACATTCAATAAGTCCATGGCAAAATCTTGATTAACTTACTGTGCAAAAGAGTCTTAAAGTGGTCTATCTTTTTCGAGGGCAAAACCTTAAGTTATTGTTATTGATTATACAGGGTCTTACTACAGTAGCCTGTGTAATTCTTTTTGTATGACACAAGCATCATTCAAATGCTTGCTCATGCCATCCAATATTAGTTAAATTAATCTAACCTTTTTTGTATGAAATAAACTGAACAAGAATAATATGCTATCACTATTCCTAAGGATTGCACTTAAACAATTGAATGGGCAACAAGATAATTAGATTTATACCATAAAAATTAAAAACAATTAAGTGTCATTAAAATAATCTCAACCCAATGAAATTTAACTCATTGGGTGGGAAATAATATTCCAAACCATCACCATCATTTACAACCAAATCAATTCACAAGACAACAGGATGGAAATAATGGAAGAACATTGGGAGAATAGCTTCTGCTGGTCGACACTTCTGCAGCACACTGCCCTGTGTTAGCCGAAAGGATGATTCCTCTTTCAATCGAATCTTCTTACTCTTGCCTTAGGATCTTCTTGTCTTGTTGTTCTTTATCTTCTTGAGGTCTCCTTCATTGGCCTTTTATAAGCAAGTGTACTTAGGTTTAGCCAACATCCCAAGATTATCTTTTTTTTTTTTAAATTCTTTTTGGTTTAAAAATCTATTCCTTTTAGGTAAGTGGTTATCAACTAATTATCTCATGATCTTCTTCCTCTTTTTAAATTCTTTTTCTTAAAGAAAAAACCAACAGCCCAAGATTTATCTCTTTCTCTTTTAGGCAAATTTATTTGATACAAGTAGAGTTGGCTGAAGTTGGTACGCGTTGAGTATTGACTCGGTCATCTTTCCAAAATTGCGAATTGTCACGTAATACAAGTTGGCAAACTATCCATTGTTTTGCCTCGATAATCCTTCACTCATATATTTCTCATTCCTCATCCTGCACCTACAAAACCACCAAACATAACCCTCCCACATGCAATTGAAAGTAACAAATTACAATATTTAAGCACCATCCAAGCTCCTTATGCAATGTTCTAAAAAGTTCTAAAATAATATCCTAAAATGCAACTAATTGTACCTAACTGTAGACAATTAGCTAGATGTAAAGGCATGAAATATAAATCTTTTCAAGAGTTATCAACTATTCAATAGAATTGCTATGGTAATCCTCCAACAAAATTTTATGCATGCAGAGAGTAGGGCTAATTCCCTTTATATCAGCAAGGGTTCATCCTAATGCCTTCTTAGATTTTCGAAGGACTTCTAACAACTTGACATCATGCTTGGGTGTCAACTCTGCAAAAATTACTACCGGCAAAGTGTTGTTGTCTCCTAAGTATGCATATTTTAAATGCTACGGCAAAGGTTTCAACTCTAGCGTGGGAGGTTCCTCTATAGAAGGGTTAGAAGGATTAAAAGATAAATCCAAGGATTCAAACTTCTTCCCTAGTCTATCTACAAACTGCTTGGCTTCCATAAGTTCATCAATGTCCTAAAAAATTACTGTGTCACTCCGCTCAAGTGAGCCTTCATCACTCTCAGAATTGTTGTGGCAAAAGTTTGCAAACTCTTCCTCTATTGTTGTTTTTATCGTACCAATGACTTAGTATTCTTCATTCTAGTTAGCACATTTCAAGGCATCAAATACATTGAAAGTAATATGTTGATCATTTACCCTCATAGCCAGTTCACCTTTCTATACATCAATTAAAGTCCTGCAAATAGCAAGAAATGGTCTTCCAAAGAATAATTGGCACATCTTGATTAGCTTTACATTCTAAAAAAATGAAATTTGCAGGAAAAATAAATTTATCTACTTTTACTACCACATCATCAATTTTACCTTCTGGATGTGCGTAGGATTGATCGGCCAGTTGCAACATAACCGTAGTAGGTCTTACTTTCCCAATTCCCAGCTTCATGAAAATAGACAGATGTATTAGATTTACACTCGCTCCTAAATCACATAATGCCTTACCAACATAATGATTTCCAATTGAATATGGGATAATGAAACTCCTTGGGTCCTTCAATTATGGAGGTAATTTATTCATCAACATTGTCGTTCACCCTTCAGTGAGAGCAACATTCTCAAATTCTCCTAGTCTGCGCTTCTTTCACATAAATGGGCATTTGCTCCAAGCTTTTACTAGTGGTATGTTAATGTGGAGTTGCTTCAAAACATCCAAAAATCTTTTGATCTGAACATCATGTTTAGAATTATGGAATCGCTGAGGAAAAGGTAGAGGTGGTCGTCCTTCAAGTTGCTGATATAGTTTTTTTGTGGAATTTTTATTTTACAACATCATCTGATTCTGCTACAACATTCTTCTGTTTACCCATTTCAGGTGCTATATCCTTTTCAGTTGATTCTAAATTCTTTCCATGGTTGAGTCTAGAGTTGTCCTCTTCTACAGTTGTGTCTGGAACAACATCATCAAATGTGTCCCACTTTTAATAGTGATGGCTTTGCAATATTCCTTCCCTTGTGTTCTCAAATTCTCGATATCGCTTGGCAATGCTCCATTTGGTCTTGAATTTAAAGCATTCATTATATTTCCCACTTAATTCTCAAGAGCTCTGAAGGACGTAGCCTGGCTTTGAATTACAACATCATCCTTGGCTATATATTCCTTCAGCAAGGCTTCAATGGAGGTAGAAGATGATACTTGACCCTATTGAACATTTTGCTTCGGCATAGGAATTATAACCAGGAGGTGCACTATTAGCATTCCATCTAGCAACATTTTTTTAATTCCCTGCACCTTAATTATTCCAACTAAAGTTTCGATGTTGCTTCCACCTTGGATTGTAGGTGTTGGAATAGGGGTTATTATTTCGGTTAAAATTACCCATGTAGTTTATAGATGTTGGGTTTGATGGGCATTTATCAAACACATGGTCTTCACCGCAATAAACACATGATAGTTTGGTTGATTTCATCTCCTAAACTATAATGGTCCTCTCTATTGTTTTGATCATATTAGCTAAAAAGATACCTGGGCTACCATCCTTATATACGCAGTCAACCCATTATAAAATATCTCCATCTGCATCTACTGTTGGAATCCATAGATCGGACATTTTCGAAGTAATTATTTAAATCATTCCCCAACTTCATATAGCGTTTCATCCTCTGACTGTCGAAAATAAGTGATGTCATTTCTAAGCTTGGCTTTCATATTTGGTGGATTATACCATAGCAAAAATCTCTAGCACAATTCATTCCATGATGCCACTATTCCCCATGGCAAAGCATTCAACCATACTCTTGCATGCTCTCTGAAAGGGTATGGGAACAATTTAAGCCATAAGGCATCTTCAAGAACAACCTATTGTGTAAAGGAGTCATATACTTCTAGAAAAAAGTCTTAAATGCAGTCTTGGATCTTCAGTAGGTAATCCATCAAATTGTCTTACAATTTGCAACATCTAAAACATTACTGGTTTTAGCTTTAATTGCTGAGCTTATATGTGTGGTCTTACTATTCCTGGATTCAAATCATCAAAAATTGGAACAACATGTGCCCGAATTGGCCTATCACAATCATCTATCACAAGATGAATAGGAGGATTAACATCCTGACCAATTGGATCATCGTCGAGACCATGATCATTCAGACCAAGATCATTCCCTTCCCTAGCCATATTACGTAATTTCCTTCTTCTCCTCTGCAAAGTTCTTTCAATCTTTGGTCAAAAGGTTACTCTTCGATAATAGGAATGACTTTTCTCATGCACTGACAGCAAACCTGTAGAAATAAAATACAATTAAGTTAGCTAAAATGATGAAAAAAAGAAAATAACAAAACCAAATTGCACCAATTTGCCAATCCTCGGCAACGACTCTAGAAACTTATCCGTGTGAAAAGATATTTGAATTTTGCAATTATACATGTCGAATCAAGTAATAAAGTGATAAGTGAGATTGTCTCCACTGGGATCGGTTAGGTTTAAAATGGTCGAGTTATTATAATGAATATGATTACTATTATGACTAAAATAATGATAAGAATACAGTGGTAATTTGAGGGAATAATGATGTGTGCAATATGTGTAACTAATAAATAATGGAAAATGCTATGACAAGACAAGAGTAAGAATGCAATGGAAAATTTGACAATAATTGCGTGCATAATATGCAAACGAACAAGTGAATAACTAAAAATGTTATGGATAAGATACTACGACAAAGGATAAAGGGTCTACGATGTTGATTTGGAAGGTTGGGATTACTAAGAATCTACCCTTACTGACAGTAACGCCTTGGCAAAACTATACTCAATCTACTGCTCAGAAGAGTTCTAAAATGGTCAGCTTCTTTCGAGAACAAGACCTCAAGTTACATTTCCTTAAGTTATATATGTTTATAGGCCTTTATGACGATACCCTTCACTATTTTGTTTTATTTTTATATGAACACTACTCTACATCTAGAGGTTGCTACAAGTATTCGGTCAAACACTTTCTCATATTATTCAATTTCAATCTGATTAACCTAACCTTGTCAGAATTAGATCAATTTAATGAATATGTTGTACATCCATCTATGTTTAGAGTTGTAAACATTTTGTAAAAAAAGAACCATTGAATGAAACAGTGTATTAAAGCAAATCTACGCTTCAGCCATTAAAGAAAATAAGAGTTTCATCAAGTAATCCCAACCCTATGAGATTTAGCTCAAGCTTTGGCAATTAAAATTCAAATCCAAAGTAATCAATAAATAACGGAAGAACTTTGGGAAGATAGCTTTCGCTTATCAAGCCTACACTTCAGCGATATAGTGTCATGTGATGGCTGAGAAGGATTGCCTTCGTCTTCCTTTTCCTGTCTCTACTCAACCGCTACCCTCTTTTTTTTTGCCCAAGGATCTCCTTTTTTCTCTTTTGTATTTTTCGCCCACTTTAAGGTTTCCTGCTTTGGCTTTTATGGTCATTTTCCCAAGGGTAAATCCAATAGCCCATGATTTTCTTCCTTCTATTTCAAGTAGATATATTTTGTATAAAATAAACTTGGTCTAAGGCTGGTATGCTTTGAGTGCTGACTGGACATCTTCCTAGCATTGCCACAACATTCGTGTTGACAAACTCTCTAACTCTTTGCCCCGAGAAACCTTCACTCCTTTACTTCTTGTTCGTCATCCTGCACCACCAATCAACCACCACACACAAACTTTCCACAAGCAATTTTAAAATAACTAACATTTAAGTACAACCCAAGCTCATAATGTAATGCTAAAATAAGAAAAATACTAATGGAATGTCCTAAAATGCAACAAAATATACCTAAGTAAAGGCAATTAGCTAAATATAAAGGAATGAAATATAACTCTTTTCAAGTGTTATCATCCATCTCGAACTAGTAGCAACCATTATTGCGAAACATTATGTCACTATTACTACTATTGTACATACAAATTACTTATCATTTTAATCGCTTACATGCAGACCTGAAATACTTACCCTTGTGCTAAATAACCACTGACCACCAAAGAACCGTAGCTTCCAAATCATTGATGTAAGATACATTCAGACTTAAAGAAAGTGTGTCAGTAAATACAACTTAAGTAAGAAAAAGAAGAAAGAAAAACCCTTTCAATACTTATCCTCCACATATAAATATGACTCAACTTACTTTGTTAAATTTAACAAGTGTCATACGTTTCAGAACATGCCTTCTTAATGGCTTAATGTTTTCGAGAGAAATAACATTAAATACCTTGCAATAATAATTATCCAGCTTGACTATTTAGTTGACTTCTAACCAAGTTACTTCAAGTCTAACTAGCTTAATATTCAAGACAAATCAGGCGTACTATACTTTTGACGAATATTCCTCCTATACTTACCCTTAATCTCTTAACAGGAACTTCTCCTTAATACTTGATAGAATATCAGAAAATCAAATTCTTATTTACTCTTCTGGCGATTACTATACACCTACACATATATGCCAAAATGATCATTTCGGTGGATAACACTACTCCAAATAGACTATTTACTAATATATGTCGAGATGTTCGACGCGCCAAATTTGGGGTGTTAGAACTCTCCTTCCCTTAACAAAATATCATCCTCGAAATTTCTAACTTTGAAGAATTACAATGTATAACTGATAACTAACTGACCATGTCTGGCACGTACCATGAGTTGGGCAAATTTAGAATGTGGCGATTACTCATTTAAATTCCAACATTTCACACTTACCCATTTTAATAGATGCCAACGTTATACCGGAAAACCTAAATAGTTTCCATGAAATAAACTTCTTGCACAAGTTCGTTTCTCTAAAACTTATAGACAAACACTTCTTCAATCACATTTGCAAAATCAATACAAACCTTAACGTTTCTTCTACTTAACCCTTATGTATTCTCTATCTTCAGTTTCAGATTTTTCCCAAAGGTAACTCTTTTTCCTTCTTTCATTTCCTTTTTGTTACATTACTGTAACACCCTAAACCCAGCCTAGACGTTATGGTCGGATCTAGTGTGTCACATTGAAACGTCTTTCGAAAGATTGGACTCGTTGGTAAAAATTTGTTTCCAAGTTTAACATTAACTTCTTGTTATCAGATATTGTTTTCATAAGCTGGTTTTAAATCGCGAAAGCTTTTTAAATTCTATTGTTTAAAAACCTGTGTCTTTGGAAACAGTAATTATTTCAAAAACCCATCTTTTCTTAGGCCTTACTACAAAAACAAAACCCAACATATAAATTAAATTAGAGTAAAAGCAAGTGTGATCGACAGTAGTCGTGTGGCCACCTCTGAGTCCTTCGCAGCACCGAATCACCTAAGGCTGAAGATTACCTACACAATTAAAAGGAGAGGGTGAGTTTACGAAACTCAGTGTGTAATCCCTTACCATAGAGTCAACATACAACATGCAATAACAGTCTGGGCCTAAGCCCTAATCAGTAACAGCATAGTGTGGGCCTTAGCCCAATACAGTAACAGTGTGGGCCTTAGCCCAATACAATAATAGTGTGGGCCTTAGCCTAATGCAGTAACAGTACACTGCAGTAATGCAACCCATCCCAATCCAGCCAACACACTATTCCGTACACTAACACACCATGTTGGGATAAAATCGACCCACCCATCCAACACACCAATATCGTAGCAAAGTTGCTAGTAATAGTAATGTAGCAAAGCTGTCAATAACAATAATGCAGCAAAGCTTCCAGTAACAGTATATGTGGCAAAGCCACCAGTACAATATACTTCACCTATATTAGAATCCCAACCCCATGTAGTATGTCATGTCATAAATCATACATGTATGCAGTATGTCATAATCGGTATCAGTCATATATAAATCATAGAGCAAATCGATCATACATACATTTCAACTCCTAGGGTTATAACAGTTATTTTTCCCTATGGGGTAATTCGGTCATTTTACCCTTCGGGGGTAATTCGGTCATTTTACCCTTGAAGGGTAATTCGATCATTTTACCCTTTAGGGGTAATTTGGTCATTTTACCCTTCGAGGGTAATTTGGTCATTTTACCCTTCGGGGGTAATTCGATCATTTTACCCTTCGTGGGTAATTCAGTCATTTTACCCTTCGGGGATAATTCGGTCATTTTATCCATCGAGGGTAATTTGATCATTTTACCCTTCGAGGGTAATTCGGTCATTTGCCCACAATTCACATGTTGGGCTTACCACTCGAGCGATCGCACGCTCGTATGGACTCAAACGTCGTGTTATCAGATTTTCAGTTTTTCGCCGATCTACGATTGTAGTGGGCGATTACACACCTGATTTGTGAAAACGCACCACGATCTACGAGCACCCAAAACCTACATTTGACCAAGAATCCTAGTTAATCGTCGACGCAGTTATACAATCAATTGATCCTAAGTTGTTATGATCGCTAACTTACCTTAACCTGACCGAGCGAAAAGGAACGGTTCACTTAATGAGCGAATTCACCAACCTTCGACCCTTTGAGAGGTTCCTAGGCACGAACCCCTGACTTCTCAGACATTTCCAAACACTCCTAAATCACTAAACCACTGAAGCAGACAAATAATTTATGTCACTTCCTTGTGCAACTAAATATTTATGTGCAGTCTCCTAACTGTTCCCTTGTTCAAAACCTATTTCTTCTAGGCCTAAAATTCGGAGTGTTACAATTACCATCACATAAAATGGTTCGAACTAAAACTAGAGGAAGGGGCCAGGGCCAGGCTCGACAAAACACTACCCCAAAAATCTAATTCTATTTGGACCCCAAAATAAAATGAATCAGTATTTGGGAGTTCGAGGCATCCAAGACTCGAACTTCTCTTACACTTTTCAATGACACACAAGTTGTCATTTAAGCGACAATACTATAGGTTTCATCCTACCTCTAATTTTGCTAGAAGCTGGTTTCCATTTGCCACTGAATCCATTCTTTTGTGTCATGCTGACAATATACAACATTGCACCAGTGCAATTATTAGCCCTTTCTTGGTGAAAATTGGTAGCTTTCTACATTGATTGCTGCAAACACAATAAGCCACCATTGTTGGGGGCTTTCTAGAAATTTTCTCAATTGAAAATGAAAAGGCAGGGGATTTCTACTTGTAGTGCTCACTTCGGTGTCCACACAGGCCATGGACCCATTATTCAAAATAATATCACTAATATTCTTTAAAGAAAAGATACGTTTATAAGAATTACTTGTAAACCCAATCAAGGTTTGGATTTCCCATAAGATGGTCCCTTCCCAAAGAAAATATTTGTGCACAAGTTCAATTAGTGAATTCTCGACTGGTGGAGAGTCAATATAAACGATTAAGAAAGGGGCGTCTACTTGATTTGGTGGAACATGTTATAGCTAGAAACATTTTCCAATATTTCTTAAAAGACTTAAGCCCTAATGGTTACCGATTGAATGATTCTATGAAATGGTTGAATGATCTCACCAAGCTTTTTGCCTATAAAGCTTGGCCATACATTTTAGACAGTGATTTAGCACATATTTTAAAGAACCTCCTTTCTATTTTTATAGCATTTTTGGTCTTCACCCATGAAATTGGAGCCTTATTACAACTTTTACCTCATGTTCTAATTAGGCAAATTCTTTTGTTGATAGTGCAGGGCCTTCACCGCATTCTCATACCAGAACATGGCCATTTCATTTATTCTTAAAGAAGCTCGTAACAAGGGGAAGACTACTGTTGCTCCATCAAGTAAGACAACAGCAAAAAAAATGGTTAGATTAGAAGAAAGGACTCACGAGTTCGAAAGCAAAGAGTGTCCTCCATTAATAAGGCAAAAACCAGATAAGGAGCATGTCGCTGCAATTACCCGCTCATCTTAAGTTTCTGCTCTACCCGAGGTTTCATTATTTCCTGAAGAGTCCGCCTTAAAAGTAGGTTTTCCCATACACATTTTTGATCCCTCATGAGTGACTTCTAACTTGTCCCAAATTTCCTTGCTATTGGAACATGAAGAAACTCAACTATATTCATCCGAACCAAGTGCACAAAAGAGAATGTGCATGGCCTTGGCATTGAGTTGCATGCTCTTCTTATCTTCTAGTTCCATTCCTTCCTGATTTTTGGAATTAAATTTTCTCCTTCTTGTTTTAGAGAATGGTTGGACAATCCGTGATGACGTTCCATAGAACATAATCATTTGCTTGTATAAACAAGGTCATTCTAGTCTTTCAATAAGAATAATTTGCACCATTGAAATAAGGAGGTTTGGAGATAGATTGAGACTCACCAACCATAATGGAACCAGAAAAAAATGTTATCTTTTGCGGTTTGAATTAGATGAAGTTAAGCTGCCTCGAGGATCTTCTCTCAGTTGTTAGACCGTCTTCTAGAGACTAGCTCTGATACCAATTGTTAGCTAGATAGAACAATCCCAAAACACCAAGAGGGGATGAATTGGCCTTTTAAGAAATGGTGGAAGTAAAGAGAGAAAATTAAAACTATTGACACAAAGATTAAGAGTGGTTCGGCCCCAATTGCCTACTCCACTACCTTAGCTTTCCACCATTAAGGATTTTCAATTACAATAAAATACACTTGAGCAAAAGAATAGAATTAAAGCTCACACATGTATGCAAGAAGAATATGAAAGTATTAAGCTCTAAGGTTGTTTGATTGATGATTTTTTCTTGAAAGTGTTTTCTTGTTGTTGTAGGTCTTTGGAGGATGGTATTTATAACCCCTAATAGATTTCCAACCGTTGAGGTTGTTGGCATACTGAATATGGCCATTGGGGATGTAAAACCAGAGCATTTTTTTCACTTGCAGCTGTGAGATTCGATACCAAATAAAAGGGTATCCATATTTTTTTGTAATAAATGCTAATTCAGTGACCGTTGGGATTTATTAATCGATAACAAAAATATTGTATCAATACTTTTGGAAAAAAGTCTCGATATTGGATCGATACTTTGTAGGGTTTGTAAGAAACATAATGCTATTTTGGTATCGTTTTTAAGGAAGGTATCGATTATTTTTAAAAAATATCGATACCTCAAAAATGGTAGGATAAATTTTGTTAGATTTCTGAACACATAATGCAAGTTTGGTCTCGATTTTTCTTAGGTTATCGATAGTTTCAAAATTATCGATACTTGGCCAAAAGGTATCAATGTGTTAAAATGATTTTAACATTGTTGAAATCATTATGACTTGGTTAAAATCATTTTATCTTGATTTTAATATTGTTTCAAAATTTTCTAAAAGTTTAATGTAAGTATTCAAAATTTTATCTCATAGACTTCAAATTTAAAAATCATTTTGTCAATTTTAACTTATATTAAAAAACACTTCAATTTGTTATATCGAAATATTTTATCAAATAAAGCTTGGATTAATAATCTCCCCCCTTTTTATATAATATAACGTTTGGTAAATTTGTTTTTGAATAATTGCTCCTCCTTAATAAAAGACATTTTTAATTTCTGGCCAAAATAAATTTATAATTCAAGTTGGCATTCATTTTCACCTTAAGAAAAAATTGGTCACGTAATTTTCATTTAGTTGGCATCAAAGAATAAACAATCAATTTACCTTTTTCTTCTCCCTTTTTTTGCTATATCAAACGTTAAATAAAGCTTAAGGAGAAAAGAAGTTAGTTCATCATAATAAATAGATAAAATTGAATGAGCAATGAACTCAAAAAATTAGTGTATCTCAAAATACAAAGAAAGCAAGAAAATGCAATAAAAAAAAAGACATAGGCATAAACATAGAAATGAAGGTGCAAATGTTATGAAAATGATATTTATGTCCTAGAGCTACACTAATCATCATGAGGAGGGGAGAAAAAAGGTGTCGAAGAAAAACATGCAAGGAGAGATGCCATTTGAGACTCTAAAGTAGATAGCTGAGAATTAATGTCCTCCCTATGAGACCGAACCTCTTCTCGAAGACCCCAAACCTCATTGCTCAAGGAATGTATGGCATCGAGCATGGCACTATTGACTTTCGGTGAAGGTTGAAAAAAGTGTAATGAGGAAGTTGGTGGAGGAGCGTGCTCCGATGCCAGAAAATCTTCAAATGCGGCCTCGATGTCATCATCTTCATGTTCCGCTGGATGGTCACTTTTAAGCCAAGTACTGGTGTTGGCATTGAAAAGATATCTCGTATGATGAATGGTCTCATAACTAATTAGTTGTTTTGAAGTAACGGGGGTGTCTCCATGGGTACGAATACTTAATTGCCTAAAAAGATATGACAAATACATGCCATAAGGAAGAGTGACATTTGTATTCATCCCCCTCTCGGTAGCTTTAGTAATTCATTAAACATTATTAGAGTGAGGTCGGGATGCCTATCAAATTTAAAGCAATCGAGCCACCAATAATCGGTGTTTCGAAGCTTCGCATGCTTTTTTATAGGTCTAAGGTTCCAAGTAAGAATTAAATGGAGGACAAGATCATGGAGATTTAGTTTAGATGTCAATCCATACAAAATAAAAATGGAGGGATCAAAACGCTCTTTTTCATCGGAGTAAGCTTCTAAAGATAAATAAAGATAATCGCCAAACTCTTCGATAGTGAGGCAAATAGGGGTTTCCATTAAAAATGAGGTGATGGCAGTAACAGTATCGCTGGACTCATCATGTTCGAGTTTGGCATTGGAAAAGAAAGATCGAACAAGATTCAAATAAGTTGGCGAAGAAATATTTAAAAAAGCTATCCACCTCTAATTTTGTAAAATAGGGAGGTAAGCAAACCTAATTGCCTCCCATCCACATCAATTTTCCTAAACTCCCATACACGTTTTGGGATCATTGTAACTATTAATCACTTAGAAAAACACTAAAACCAAAAAAATCTCTTTAAGGAATTTTATCAAACACTTGGTGGGTTAGGGTTTTGGGTAAAAATTTTAACAAAAGCCTTAAGAAATAGGGATCCTCCTACAATAAAATACATTATGTATTATTCATAAAAACCCAATAAACCATCAACAAGCATTATTTCAAACTCCATTTGTAAAAACAACAAGTTCAAAAATTTTAGGTTTTACGTCAAATATGTTGAAATAGATAAAAATCCCAAGCAATGTTGAATGAATCTTATGGAAATGATGTTTAGAAATGTTTGAGTGCCAAGATTTAGTGAAGAAATAAAAAAAATTATGAGATTTTTGAAAATGGGAAGATGGTTTTCGGAGGAAAAAAAAATAGTGTTTTAGAACTACTTTGAACAATATCAAAAAGTACCTCTAAAACCCAGTGGTATCGATATTTTTCCATAAGAATCGATATTTTTAAAGTGGTATCAATACCAAATTGCCGTTTTGTTGTCCAAGTGCAGCAAAATAGGAAAAATAAGCTTTTTAGGTCCTTTAGTTTTCTAAGGTCCTAAAATGACTCCAAAACTATTCCTAATCGTTTCACATGCATAAAAATGTATAGTGTGAGTAAGATGAATGTAACACATGAAGAAAAAATATGTTCTTAAAAATAAAATGACAAAGTTGATAAGATTTAGTCTATTCTAACATGATCAATGCCATCAAAAGATAAGTCATGCTAGATAAATAAAGTCAAAATAGATCAAATTTTCACATAAAACTCCCCTACCTTTTTGCATATAAGAGCCATGAACATCATACTTACCAAGCTTTTTGCAAAAAAAAAATCAAATAAAGTACATGGAAAATTTTAACACAAAGTAAAGGCAAGGTTGTCAAACCTAGTTCTCTCCTAAGTGTCCAAAATCTTTCCTTGTCTAAAGGTTGTGTAAAAATGCCAGCTAATTGGTTTAAGGTGTCTATATACTCTAGAACTATTTCACCCTTTTGGGCATGATCTCTAATGAAATGATGTCTAATTTCAATGTGTTTAGTCCTAGAATGTTGGATGGGATTTTTAGTGAGACAAATAGCACTAGTATTGTCACACTTGATAGGAACGGTATCTACATCAATTCCATAGACCTTAAGTTGTTGTTTGATCCATAAAACTCGAGTAGAACAACTACTAGCAAAAATATATTCCGCTTCGGTGGTGGACAATGCAACACACTTTTTCTTCTCTGAAAACCATGAAATTAGCATGTTGCCTAGGAATTGACAGGTACTAGAGTTGTTTTTCCTATCTAATTTGCGACCTCCAAAATCCACATCCGAGAAAGCATGCAAGCTAAAGGATGAGTCTCTAGAATACCAAAGGCCTAAATTTGAAGTGTCTGTAAGGTATCTAAAGATTCTCTTAAGGGCTTGTAAATGTGATTCCTTAGGACAAGATTAATATCTAGCATACAAGCATACAGTGAACATAATGTGGGGTCTACTTGCAGTAAGATAAAGCAAAGAATCCATCATTGACCTATATAATTTTAAATGAACACATTTACCTTCCTCGTCTTTATCAAGCTTTGTAGAATAGCTCATAGGAGTAGCTTGTGGTTTGAGAGTGTCCATTCCAAACTTCTTGAGCACTTCCTTTGTGTATTTAGCTTGACTTATGAAGATGTCATCCTTTCTTTGCTTGATTTGGAGTCCCAAAAAGAAATTTAGCCCTCCCATCATGCTCATCTAAAACTCATCTTGCATTAGCTTAGAAAATTCTTAACAAAGAAGATCATTAGTAGAACCAAAAGTAATATTATCAAGAGAAATTTTAACTACTAATAAATCTTTGTTTTTCTTTGAATAAAAAGTGTTATGTCAACCTTCCCTTTGCAAAAACCTTTTTCAATAAGAAAAATTGATAATCCTTCATACCAAGCTCTAGGAACTGGTTTCAAACCATATAAAGCTTTTGAAAGTTTCAGTATATGGTTTGGAAATTTTGGATCTTCAAAACCAGGTGGTTGTTTAACATACACTTTGTCATTTATAAAACCATTTAGAAACACACTTTTTACATCCATTTCATATAATTAGAAATCATTAAAGCAAGCAAAAGCTAAAAGCATTCTAATGGCTTCTATCCTAGCTACGGGAGTATAAGTTTCATCGTAATTCATTCCTTCCTCTTGAGTGTAACCTTGAGCAACAAGTCTTGCATTGTTCCTCACTATGTTACCACTGTCATCTAGCTTGTTCCTAAAAACCCATTTAGTACCTATAGTAGATTTATCACCAGGTATATCAACTAGGGTCCATACTTTACTTCTTTCAAATTGGTTTAACTATTCTTGCATGGCCAGTATCCAATATTCATCATTTAATGCTTCTTTGATATTTTTAGGCTCAATTCATGAGATAAATGCAACATATTTACAAGTATTTCTAAGAGAAGATCTAGTCATTACCCCTAAGGATGGATCTCCCAAAATCATACCATCCTTCACATAGTTGAACTCTCTTAGATGAGTGACTTCCCTTTCCTCAATTGAAAGTTCTTTTAGAGCATCTCCTGTTTGTTCTTGAATTTTTTCATTTGATGATTGATCCTCTTTATCATTGTTAAAAAAAACTGCATTATCATCATCAACACAAGAAACCTTTCTAAGAGGAGGATTAGAGTCATAAAAAATAACATGTATAGACTCTTCTACTACTAAAGTTAATTTTTAAAAAAACTCGATAAGCTTTAGAATTTAAATAATAACCAAGAGAATTTCATTCATCATCTTTTGCATCAAATTTACCAAGATTATCTTTTCCATTGTTTAAAACAAAACATTTGCATCCAAAGGGTTGACAATAGCTAATGTTAGGCTTCTTATTTTTGAAAAGTTCATATGAAGTTTTCTTTAAAATAAGCCTAATCATTACTCTACGAACAATATAACAAGCGGTGTTTGTGGCTTCCGTATAAAAATATTTTGGTAAATTAATTTCACAAAGCATGATTCTATCCATTTTTTCTAAAGTTCTATTTTTCCTCTCAACAACTCTATTTTGTTGAGGGGTTCTAGGTGCAAAAACATTATGGTTAATTCCATTTGAGTTGCAAAAATTTTCAAAACTAATATTTTGAAATTTGGTTCAATGGTCACTTCTAACACTATTGATATAGTAACCTTTTTCATTTTGATTTGTTTTTTAAAATGTGATGAATTTTTCTAAAGCTTCATCTTTAGTACTTAAGAAAATAACCCAAGTAAATCTAGAATAGTCATCAATAAGCACAAAAGCATAATGTTTTCCACCCAAGCTAGTTGTCCTAATAGGACCAAATAAGTCTATGTGACTTAGTTGAAGAGCTTTATTAGATGATACATCATTAATAGGTTTTAAAGAAACTCTTTTATACTTACCCTTAACATATGCATCAGAAACTTTATCTAGTTCAAAATCAATTTTAGGAAAACCTCTTACTAAGTCATTTTTAGCTAATTTATGCAATATGCTCATGCTAGCATGTCCTAGTTTTTTATGTCATAATAAAGAACTATTTTCGTTTTTAGCAACATGGCATATGTGTAACACCCCTAACCCGAATTCGATGTCAAAATAGGGTTACAGAGTATTACCGAAGTTTATAATTTAAACGGACAGAAAATTCAAACATTTCATAACATATAGCATTCTTGTCAGAAACCAATCATAATTATGCATATTGTCCCTAATACCAGCTCTCGAGGCTCAAAATACACCTTAGAAACAAATCAGGACTAAATTTGAAACTAAAAAAAATATATATTTCAAAAACATTTAAAATTTTCAAAGCTGCAGGGGTCACATGGCAAAGAGACACGCCCGTCTCTTTGGCCTTGTGGGCATTTGAAATAGGGACACACGACTGTGTCCCAGCCCGTGTCTGTGCCTGTGCAACTCACTGACTTGTGCCACACACCCATGTGCTAAGCCGTGTGAGCATACTGACTTGCGCTCTTTAAAAGATACAAGGGACACACAGCTGTGTCACTTGGCCGTGTGTCACACACGGCTGAGACACACACTTGTGTCTTTGCCTGTGTGGACAAAAATAAGTCATTTTACAAGCTTATTTCTCACCCAGTTTGACATCCACCTACACTCAACATTTTGCATATACACAAGTCATAATTAGGCAACCAAAACAAGTCAAAATCAAGCCTTAAACATGTAAAATCATCACATACAACCAATATGCCCTTAGGCACCTCAAATGACAATATGCAAACATGTCAACCGTGTATCCAAATTTACCTAAGTGACCAAATACAAATATGCATAATTGTACAAAAACCTATCATGTAGGTCACTTATCAAGTTCACCCATTTGGTACTAAATATACCATTCTAACTAACATCAATATACCTATAAGTTTTCCATAACAAAGCACTAAATCACACCAA
>JABEZY010256830.1:0-14991 GCA_013467495.1 Gossypium gossypioides
GTTGAAATAAACTTCTCTATTTTAGCAAGGGTTCTACCTTCTCTCCCTATAAATAGATGGCACCGGTAGGTCTATAAACACAACTTTCAGATACCGTTATTCTGCCGAAAAATAGAGAGACTTTTATACTCTAAGAATTAAATACATTTTTTGAAATAAAGACTCTATCGGTTTCTATTTTAAAGAAAGAATTTTTATTTTCACCCCAAAAGAAAATAAAATTATTTCTAGTTTCTGTATTTGATTCATTTTGTTCGAGGCCATGCTCGAAGCAATTCATGATATGAGAATAGTAGAGAAGATTGTTTGATTGAAAGCCGAGAATGACAAGGATCCGTCTATCCAAAAACACTAGTACAATTTTGATCTAGGGTTTATTGCTATAAATATCATGAACCGGGCCGATTTTCAAAATTTTTATTTTCCAATGTACAAGAAAAATGTTTTTGAACCGGATTTTTTTTCCAAAATCACCATCTTCATTTTTTTTCCTTTTCATCATTAGCAATTTTTCTAAAAGGGGAAAAGAAATTTTTGAGCAATTTTTTGAGAGAAAACTATAATGTTTTTTCCAAGTTCGATGTAAATATGCCAAGGACTGGTCATGTCATGATTGCCTATTCGGTAAATTTGTATTTGAGTTTTTAGCCTATCAAATAAAAGAAAATGAGGTTCACCCTTACAAGAAAACAAGCTATCAACACTAAGGTAGTCAAGATCATAGGTGATGCCTTTATTAAGGAAGAAATATACCTTGAATCAATGTTAAATGTGATGATGGTTAAAAAGTAGAATGGAAAATGAAGAATGTGTGCGAGCTTCACCAATTTGAATAAGGTGTGTTGACCACCTATAAATGAGTTATCGTTTATAATAAAATATAGCACTAAGAATATAATAATTAAGAACAGTGGTGTTCACAAGTGTACGGGTCAAATTGTAATATAATTTTGTAAAATGAAATACTTGGAAGTATTACGAAGATCGTACCCAAGGAAGGATGAAGCAAACAATGCAAACATTTTTACAATAATAAGTCTACGTAATAGTAATTAATTCTTATATTACAATAAACCATAAAATAGATTGATGAGATAAAAATAAATAAATAACAAAATGAAAGAAAGAAAGATTAATAAACCAATAAGGAAGATTAACTCACTTCAGGGTTTGTAACTAAACTTCGAATTAGGGTTTTAGGGTGGATTAGTTATCGATTAACCAATTATTACCTCTCGACCTCTAATTAACTCATCAATTAGTCGATACTCACTTCAGGGTTTGTAACTAACTTCAGATTAGGGTTTTAGAGTGGATTAGCTATCGATTAATAAATTATTACCTCCTGGCCTCTAATTAACTAATCAATTGGTTAATACTCGCTTATCTTCCAACCTCACTTTCTGAACTAGGATGAATTACAATTTACTATGTTTGACTTATCTCCTGACTTTGTCTTGCCTATGATAACTTTCTAGGGTTGTTAGGCCTAATGGTTTAAGCACACGTAACTCATACTAACTAATCCCTATTTTGAAACCCTAAATTTTCCATTAATCACATCTTCATTCACTCGTTAATCACCTCTAAGGGATTCATCTACTCAGGTTATTCATAATCTCAATATCAATTGAATAAATCATGTGAATAACACGATTGATTTGAAAGAGTAAAGAGAAATGAATAATCATGGAAGTAATACTGAAAAGGGAATAGAGTAGCAAATCTCTCGATTGGAATAAAGAAATAAATCGAATGAGAAAGAAAATATAAACTGAAACACTTAATTAAATAAACAAGCTCTTGAATCAAAAATGATTTCAAAAGGAAAACAAGAGAGTATTCCAAAAAAAAAAAATCTAAATCTAGTCTAAGCTACTAGGGTTTTTGAAGGTGTCTATAACGACTTTTTTATATCAATCCCCTAATGTCTTATTTATAGAAGTATTGACAGTCCAAATTTGGTCTTTGACACGTCATAGGTATTCGTATAAAGCTAATTGCATGGGCAAAAATAACCTTGATAAACTTGGGCAAGACATCGATGTGTGGCATGCCACACCCCTTGCGTGGCACGACACGACACCCACTTCTAGCCTTGTGTCGTTGGTTTTTTGTTTTGATGTCCTGAGAAGCTTGTGCATCACTCGTCCTTTGCTTCCACATCAATTGGGCCTTTATATCTTCATCCTACACACTCAATTAAACCAATTAGCACAACCTAAGGCCCGTGTCGACCTATTAGGTCGCAACACCTACAAAATGTGTTAAAAGCACTTATTTTTATTAACTTGTAATCCTAAGAACGAAATACCAAAAACGTAAATTAAAATAATAAATTGCTTAGAAAATAATCTTCTTAAGTGTGGAATTGACCTGAATTGAATACTACATTTAACAACAGGTCACTTGCCCAAAGGATACTTACTATTATCTTCTATTGACAGGTAGTTCAGCATGTAACATCAGTTTTGGAACCCCGTATTCTGATGATCAAGTAAGTAAATATTATTTAATAATATTTACGAGTTTATTATAGTGTTATATTGGATTTTGATATGATAAATTTGTTAATTAGACAGTTAGTTAAAGTACAAGTGGTTTGACCTTAAAGTTAGTAGTTTTGGAAAATAAGGTATCGGGACATCGTTTTCGCAAATTGAGCTCGTAAATATTTTTATTAAATATTTACAAAGTTATTATATAAGTGAATTGAATTTTGGGTGGGTAATTTTGTCGAATTAGTGACCAATTAAGGTAAAAAGACTAAATCGTAAAAGTAGTAAAAGATAACCGCTATAAATTTTTAATTGCTAAGGGATTAAAATAGTAAATAGAACAAGGTTTAAATTGAGAGTTAAACCTATTTTTATAAAGATAATGGAGGGTAGGTGAAATTTGTTAATTAAATAATGTTAATATTATAGTAGAATTATTATTTTATGTATAATGGATAAAATAAAAGAAAAACAAAAAGCATTAAGTTCATCCATCAACCTTCATCACTGAAAACTCAAAGGAGAAAATCCAAACAACCATTATTAAGCTTCAAGCTCTTCGGTACATGCATGGTAAATAATTTCAAACCTGTTTTTCGTAAATTTTATATTTTTGAGACTGTTGTACCTTAATTTAGCTAGCTCAGGTATTAAATCGTAAAATTTTTAAAGTTTTAAAATATTGTCATTGATGGTTTTTTTATGTCTTTTTTCTTGTTAAATGGGCTGATTTGAAGCTTAGAAATGAAATATGATTAATTTGTATAGTGAAATTTGTTAATTTTGAGTATAAGGACTAAAATATGAACATGTCAAAACTGATATGAAATTTCAATAATTATTTTATTTAGAGGGTTGTACAGGGGTGAAATTGAAACCGTATTGAAAAACGAAGCTTAGGATTTAAAGATATAACCATTTTGGTTTTAGAGACTAAATTGAATAAAATGTAAAACTTTAAGGAAATTGTGTAAAATGAAATTAATTTGTCATATGCCTTGAATAGAATGTTATAATGTAATTGAAACTGATAATTGGTAATGAATTATTATAGATTAGGATTTAAATCCATCAGAAGTTAATCAAAAATAGGAGAAATTACAGATTAGTCCCTGACACTTTGTAGTTGTTGTTTTCTAGGTAAGTTTATATGGAACTTACTGTATTTTCTTATTAGGTTTGAATAGTGTGGTTGTATTTATTAATTATATATATACAAATTTAATTTTAGTGACTTATGACATAAAAAGGAATACATGGGAAAATGCGAGATTTGTGATAGATACTAATATATATGCATTAATGAATGAATGTAAAATTTGTTATACGAGAGTATGATATATATACATGGTGATTTGATGTTGTTAAAAGGTATATAAATATATTTTTTTGACATATATTGGATTAAATTGATGATCTGTGATTATGTTTTGAATTGTGGTTGGAATGATACAAAATGTGAGGAATAGAGTGAATTGTGTTAAATGATATTGATGTGTGATTTGTTATAATTTGTTGTAGAAGATTAAACTAATTTTTGTACTTAATGAGCTCATAGGAAAGCAATTTTGTTATGTTTTTGTTTAGTTTTTACTTTTAGTCCTTAGGCAAAAAAAATGAGCAATTTAGGTGATTTATATGACCTTGTGGGCTAAGGTATGCCTAAAGGTAGACTAATATGTTTGGTAAGTGTGTAGGACATTATTTGAAGGCACAAAGACAGTGGACTGCCTGTGATGTTACAACACGTAGCTTGAATATCGCAACACAGCAAGCAAATTACATAAAGAGCAGTCTACCATCAGTGTCGCGACACAACCCTGAAGTTACGCTCTAACTAGTAAACTGCCATCAGTGTCGTGACACATGTCAGAGGGTGTCGTGAAACCGACGCGATGTGGTCACTTAATGAACTAAAGGTGTTTCTGTCAGCACAATGAACTTTAATGAGAAATAGTCAATCCTTTTAGGTCAAGGACTAGATACCAAACCTCATCTTATAAATAGAATTGCTCTGAATAGTTTAAGGGACAACTTTTACTTAGTTTTAATTTTACTTTCAATTGTAATTTAGCTTTCTCTCAATTGTAACTTTATTTAAGTTTATTTTGTTCTTCGCAAGATTTGGATTGTAGATCGATCAACTCTTCACAGATTATTGGTTGCGTTGTTGTATTTACATAAGGATTCTTTTCATCTTTATTCTTGATATGTTCTTAATGTTTATCTTTCAAATCAATTATATTGCATATGTTAGATCCATGGGGAACTAATCTGGTAAGGGAGATTGACGAGTCAATGCGAGATTAATTAACACTTATGTAAGGTTTCTTAGCAGATCATTTGGTTGGGAAAGGAATAACTTAAAACCTTAGGCTTAACGACCCAATGAAGTAATGTAGGAAGGAATGAACCTAAAATCGATATTGCCTGCCGTGAAAACCTTACCCCTATCTAGTCTAACCTGTGACATCGAGAGATAAGTAGCTTTTGCGGACTCATTATGTTAGTGGAAGGTCGAGAGGCCCTACTAGGTTAATGTGTAACATCCCGAGAAAGGGCCTGAAAGTTTTGGCCTTGCCAGTGAGAGTTTGACAATGCTTCAGCGAACAGGGAGTTCGCTAAATAAATATCAGCAAGGAGTTCACCAGTGTTTTCATGAATCGATAGCCGTCAGAAGGATCAACAAGAAGTTCTCCAAATGAGTTTCAGCAAGGAATTCGCCCGAAATTTAGTAAATTAGTATATGCCAAAAGATACGGTCAAGAGGTTCACTAGAATCATTGAAATTGTGTTCGCCAGTTTGTTTGGTGAGCTGGGGCTCGCCAGTTAAGTTACGAATTAGGGTTCGCCAGGTAAGTTGCGAACTAGGGATTCTCTAGTTAAATTCAAAGTCAGACTTAAATTAGGAAATAAATATATGGTGTGTCTAGGAACACTTTACGTGCAAATAACACCTTTTCTAAGTCAAGTAGGGTATCCTAAGATTTTTAGGACACTTAGGCCTATAAATACGACCCTTATTCTATGAGAGTTCTCTCATCAATATTCTGTTGTCATGTCTATTCTGAATCAAGTTCGTAGTAGCCAAAGTAAGCCTTTGTCTTGTTAGGGTTGATTATCTAGAAAGCTAGGTTCACTTGTATGTGTGAATCTATAAGCTTTATCTGTTTAAGTAATTTGTGAGTTTATGTATGTTGCGAACTAGTCAGACCATCAACCATCAAAGATAAAGAAAGCTAACTCGTTTAAATTCTCAAGCTTTTTTGGTGAGTGGTGAAGAGTTGCCTAAGTGTGGTAACTACCATGTTTTTTAGTACGAATGTTCAGGGTTCGTAACTTGTATGCGAACCTTTATGTTTTCAAAGAACCTTGTTTTTAAAACTAAGTTCTCTTCAAAACTTTATTTTCAATTTCTAAAACTTTGTCTTGAAGTAATATTTTTCAAAGATAAGTTTTATGCGTGCTCCTATATGAGCCTATGTTTCAAGATTTGTTTTTAAGATATGGTTTTATAAACTGTGTTTTTACGCACTGTTGTGCGAGCTCTCTGAACAAGTGTTTTTCAAGTAAGCTCCTTATGCAAGCACTATGTGATAAGTTTCTGTACGAGCTCATTTGCGAGTTTATACGTTGGGTGTAATGGCATGCCATAGGATTGTGAGTACTCACCATAAGTTTTTTTGTGATTTTGGGCATTGAGGCCTTGAGACATATGGAGAGATAAGGGAATGTCGAGCTGTGCTTCATTCAACGGGACATGTTGGTGTACAGGAGAGTGCATTGCTTTGCGTTGCACTTGTGGGACTTGTTAAGAACTCTTTGAGTCATTCTGAGGTGTTATAAGGAGATCCACATATCCAACAAATTCTGATAAGGTAAGTGTGGGCGAGAACATATTTTATGTTCCTCATCCATTATGATAAGACAAGTACGTGAGCATGTCTCATGCTATTTATAAGATATATTTTCAAACAAGAACAAGCTAAGGTTTTAAAGTATGATTTTAGTAAGTACATGTAGAACTATTGTTCAAACTTATGTTTTCTGACAAGCAGAATCTGCGAACTGGGTCTCGCATCTTTACGGTGAACCCAGCTCGCGACATGATTTTCAAACTAAGTCTTCTTTCTGTTTTAAACTCTAAGTTTTAAGCATACTCTGATGATTCTTGAGTATTTATTAAGTTCTCAATGAACTCACCCACTCTTCTCTTACTTCGCAGGTAAGTAGATCACGGATGGCAAGATGCGAGGCAAATGGTCTAAGGGAGGCTAAGTCCTGAGTGGATATCAGCGAACCTGGGGAAGAAGTGATGGGATTTTATTTATGTAAATTTTGCTTGGGTTTGATTATCGCTGCAGTTATTAGATTCAGTTTCTTTAAATTTATTTTCCTTTTGTGAACCATGTATTAAAGTATTTAATTATCTTTTTTTATTATGGATAAAGTTGATGATTTTCATGCATAAGTGTTACGTTGTATTACCTTAACTTTTATCAAAATATTCGAGTTATATTTATTACTAAGTACTGTTTGTTATGACCATTATATGTTTGTGACCCTAAAAAATTACATTCGTACCCCTGTTAGTGATAGCCTTACTACTTAGCGAACCCTGGTAAATTTAGTGAACCCATATATGTATGCGAACTCGTGTGTTTATGCGAACCCTATTATATTACTTAGCGAACCTATATTAAATGTTAGCATGCAAACCTATATTACTGTATGCAAACTTAGGTTGATGTGCAAAGTCATATGCGATGCGAACTGACGTTGATTGCTGCTATGCAAACCTATGTTGAGTGATGTTTGCGAACCCTTAATTTGTTGTAGATTGATATGCGAACACTTCCTCTATTTGTTTTATAAGCTCGCATTTTTTATATTATATGCATGACGTTATGACATTCCGCTACAATGTGTGAAACTTAGAACAACTTCCATGTTTTGAATTTGTGGTGTGTTGGAGGTTAGGTTGGGAGTTAATGGAGAGTCACTCTGATGGCTAATGTGACACGCCAGATTTGTTTCAAACTTACTCGGTCGGGTTTGGGATGTTACATAATGACTAGCTAATCCCGAAGTAATAGTTAATTATGAACACTTAAGCGAGTTAGTCTTCTGTCGTTTAATATGATAAATTCTACAATTTGTTTCAGCAATTATTTCTTATTAATTTTATAGAATATCTTTTATCACCACCTTAGGAATAATCATAATATAATTTAATTAAAGTACTAATTAGACCCGGTGTACTTTTAGTACTTCATTGTACAAATCTATATTACAACCTAGCTTGTATACTTGAGGGCACTGCCTTAATTCCTATCTTTAGTTGCAGTATTCTCACTTCCGACGTTGGTACGTCGAGAGACGGTCAAGTTGTTGGCATCGTTGCCAGGGAAACTTCACCACTAGATTGATTTTAATTTTTGCTTTTAATAGGATAGCTAGAAAATTTTTAAATTATAGATACAATTTTATTTTTGTTCTTATATTTATTAATTTAGTTTACTAACTTCTTTATTTTTTTTGTGGATTTCAGCGTATGACTCAGAATAGGGGCATACCTATAGAGCCAGTCAGTTATCCAGAAAGAATTATTTGTCGTAATCGATGCCAGCAACAACAATAGCATATGCAAAATAACCCGTCTGTTAGAATTTATCCACCATGCAATAATCCACTATTGGACGATCTGCACTTACAAGACTTACTATCACCATCACCACAATTGTCAATAAAGCCAATAATGGCTTGGGAGGAATGCACGCTTAGGGATTATGCACTACCAAATTTAAATGCTGTAAAGGCAGTATCACAATACCGACAATTACAGCAGACCAATTTAAGATAAAGTCGGCAATGATCCGAATGATTCAGAACAACCTACAGTTCAGAGGGACAATGATGGAGGACCCAAATCAATACTTAAAATAGTTTCTCCAACTTAGTGCTACTTTCAAATTCAATGGGGTCACTGATGACGCTATTCATCTTCAGTTGTTCCCTATCTCCTTAATCGATAACGCCTTTTCTTGGTTAGATTCACAAGCACTAGGATCTATCAAAACATCGAAAGAACTTGCAGAAATTATTTTGTACAAGTTCTTTCCAATCAGCAAAACAATCCAACTAAGAACAGAGATCACGAGCTTTAAACAGATGGACGAAGGGAATTTTCATAAAGCTTGGGAGCAGTTTAAGTCACTGATACAAAGATGCCCTCATCATGGTTTGCCTGAATGACTAAGGTTGCAAATGTTGTACAACGAGCTAGATGCATATTCTAGGTTAGGACTAGATGGAGTCGCAAGAGGAGCCTTAATGAATTGAACGTACGAGGATGCCTATCAACTGATAGCGGATATGAATATGAATTCCTGTCAGTGGCTGAATGAGAGGTTTACTTACAGTCGGAGACCATCTACAGCTAAAGCCATCCACGAGGAGGATAAATACCAGCAGATATTGGACAAGCTGAACTGTTTAGAATCATCATATCAAAGGCTCATGATGAATGAGGCAGGGAGAACAATAGGTTAGTACCCTGAGAACTAAGCCGTGGATATGACTACATTAGGAATAAGGTGGAAATCCCTATTCGAACAATTATAACCCTGGCTGGAGAGACCACCCTAATCTGAAATAGGACAGCAACCAAGAAGGAGGTAATAGTTCTAACCAAAACAGACAAATATTACTTACCAACCTCTTTATTTATAGAAAACTCAAGAAAGGGCCAATACAAATGACTATATTGTATGTTGTAAAAGGCTAGACCGAATAGAAGGAGAAATGTAGTGAAAGTGGATAGAAGTGCAATAAGTTCAGTCTAAGTGCATTCAAATGTGAACCACATTGACCAAACTTGAAAATAATATGTGCCAACTGATGAGTATGATGAGAGATATCAAAAGAAAAATTGGGACAAACATCCCAAGCAATAGAGAAAATAACCCTGAGAGAGACAAGAAGGAGCAAGTTAAAGCAATAGTGCTCATTTTGGGTAAAGTGTTGAGTAACCCGAATAACCCTACTCAAGAGGAGAACAAAGGAGATGACTTAGAGAACAACGAATTGATAATGAAAATTAATGGTGAGATTGAAACGTTTAAATGTGGTAACCTACAAAATGAGGGATACGAGGAAAAATTAGAGAATAAATGCTATGAGATATATGTAAATATCCCTAACGACCTTGATTCGGGAAAGGTGTATTATGTGATAAATGTAGGTCGAAAGAGAAAATTCAAAGAGTGAGATAAATAGAGCACGGTGCAGTGGTATGACGAACGATACTAATTAAATAGGATGAATTTGACAACCATACGTGAAAAAATTGCGGACAATTTATTTATTATGCTATAAATTAGTGTAATTTGATTATTGATGAACTCAAATGATGCTAATTAAATAGGATTAAGATATAAATTAGGACTGAGTAGGTAGAATATGACTTAATTTTATTAGAATTATTTAGAAATAGGGTATGAATATGCTAAACACCTTGAAAACAAGAAATCAGTCCAAAAATAAGGTTGGTCTCGTAACACAGAACCTCCGCGTCGTAACACTGACCATAGACTTGAGAAATTGAAAGATTCAACTCGATGTTGCAACACGGGTAACTCTGTGTTGTAACATCGAAGAGTTTAGCCTTAGAACTTGAAATCTTGAAGGTTTGTTTCGACATCAAACCCCGATGTCGTGACAATGGGACACTACTAGGGGTGTCGCAATAAGGAACCCTTGTCGGCCAAAATTTTGCAAGGTTTGACCCAAACCACCGGCTAAAACCCTAATTCTATCTTATTTTAACTTTAAAAAAACACCATATATAAGTTTATTTAACACATGAACCACTCTTATTAAGTTTCTTAACCTTAAAAGCTTAAACCCTCATTAAAACCCTTTACTCCCAAACACTTATTTCCACCCCTTTTTTATTTTATTTTTGTTGCAATTCCTTTCTCTCTTCTTCAGTTCTTCTCTTATGCAGGTAACAAGCTACATGTCTATGGAGAATTTGCAACAAGACCATAAACAGAACGACAAGCATTCATTGTAACAAGGTTAAGAGTTCCTTTTCCATTTTATTGTTGTATTGATTAATTAGAAATACATTGCTTAAGTTCAAGTTCATCTAGTCAAAATTCATAAGAAACATGCCTCTTAGGAAGTTAGAAGAACTAATGAAAAATAAATACCTATGAACGTAAATCCCTCTAATTTTCCAAACCCAAACATCAAAAAATATTTTTGAACTACAAGGGAAGACGTTCATACAATAGAGGGGTTTCAAACCATCGTTGAACTTGTGTAAAGAAATTTAGGCATTAGTCTAGTATCATAAGTGGGAGGGCTTTTGTTTAACTTCTAAAGAACCTACTATTATTCTGGTAGTATAGGAATTTTACGCATCATTTTGGGACCAGGAATCTAGGAGACCTTTGATGATGTTTGGGAAGACATAACAGTTAGGGGATCTAGGAGACCTTTGATGATGTTTAGAAGAAACAAGTATGCATCGAGAGGTGGATCTATCATAGTATGAAGTGATGCATAAGCGGCCAGAAGGTCGGGGTCTTCTTTCTCCACCTAGTGACGACATTATGTAAAAAGGTCAGGGTTCCAATGGTAACCTAAGAATAATTTATGAGGCCAATCAAGGATTGGAACCAACATAAAAAACAAAAAAAAATAGATGTCTTGGGATCAATGAAAAGAAAATTAAAATCATTAGTTCGAAAGGGACTCGAAGGAAGTGGTATCTAGACATGGAATAGGTAATATGGTGGATGCACGAAATGGGTTCGGTTGGACAAGAATTCGCAAGGAAAAATGGTATCCCAATACCAAACTTACCTCCTAACAAATACGGCTTGACGAAGGTCCACCAACAATCCAAGGAGGAAGAAGGGAATAATAAGGAAGGAGATGATGAGGAGGACAAAGAGGAGGACGATATGGAGCAAGATTTTCTAGAGGATGACGATTACGAGGTGACATTCCAACCGTAAAGATCTTCACACAAATGGTAAGTCATCCAAAGCCCAACTCAACAAACCCATTTGTCGAGTGGAGGCTCATCATGAGCCTATGTTTCAGGCAGAGGGAAAGCTCCGATGGAGGGGTGGTAACCACCCAAATTTGGTGATTGAACTTTATTTTTAATTTTTAATTTGGGAAACTGTAAAAAAATTAACTTAGATAATTTTCAATTTTTGTTTTAGATAAAGAGTAGGTTAACATTAGTATATATATGTTTTTTTATAAATTTTCTATGCACGAACTCCTACATAAAGAAAACACTACAATTACGATCTTTAGCAAACAAGGAATGAGAAACTCACTATAAGGTTATGACAATGTCACTATCAATCGGGTAACTTTTTTCTAATTGTTGAGGGTTACATATTAGGGACAATGTGCTATCTAAAGTGTGTAGGGGTAACATAGGAATTTTTTTATTTTTAATTTTAGGAAATTTATTTTTGTTTTTTTTTTAAATTTATTTTTCTTCTCTAATGTGTGCTTGAGGTTGTACAAATACAAGTGATTGGTTAGGGGTATGTATATAGGTTGATTGTGTTTATTGTAAATTTGGCATGATAACGAATGATTTTAATTATCAATTAATAGACTAATTAGCTGTATATATTACATTGTGAATAGGCATTAAGTAATTGAGTATACCAAATGATAGAGAAAATATAGGAAAACGAGCATGTTGGTATGAATAATAGTTAACTAAAGTTACGATTATTTAGTCGATTAAATTCATGAATATTGAAATACCTAGAGATGACCTAAGCCATTAATTGGTATAAACCTAGAGCCAAAAAGCCAACCTTATTCATCGGTCTTTAGTATTTATATTTGAGCCAGAAATCACTTTTTGGGAAACCTTCATACGAAACACTAAGTCAAAACATGAATTATACTTATCCTTTTTCTTTGGTCCTCGAACTGCACAAAACTTACACGTTGGACCATACGTATTGAGGGATAGGTAGAGACATAACAGTGATTTTGAAAGATTAGAGTCAAATAGGAAGAAACAATGTGATATAGTAATTATAGGTCAAGCAAAGGTGTGCAAATAAAGAAAAATTTAGAAAAAAGTTAAAACGAGATGAAAAAGTACTAAATAAAGCAAGAAGCATTGTGAGTGAGAAAAGTGTAAAATAGTCAAAGTGATCCTAAAAAAAAGGTCACCAAAATAGAAAAACTCAATCATTAGTGCACAAAAACTTGTTAAGCTAATCGTAGTTGCTAATGTTATATTGTGACTTCTTACATGGATAAATAAGAAAGGTGAGAGAAGGACAGAAAAGACGGTAAGTGGGAAAGGGATACTAAATAGGGTGAATATGGAACAATATGATGTATCAAACTCATTTCATGCTTGAAACTGTTTTGATGAGCTCTGTTCTTGAATTCTATACCAACCTTAAGCCTCAGAACGTTACAAGCAAAAAAGTACTTGTGTCCTAGTTAAGTCCATTTGTGAATGGAAATTACATTAAGTGATCGTAGTAATAGTTGTCTATATTATGCCAATATACTTGAAAACCCTATGTAATTCTCTTGATGGATTCATATATTTAGTGATCTTTTTGTTTATATGCTTTGTAATATATTGAACTTAGGTGTTTGAGGTTAATAGTGGCAAGTCATTTACTTATCATGCCAGAAATATGCGTATTCACGGTTACTCCTATTTGCTTTGCTCCCAAACTAATATTTGGATCATACTTGTTAAAGGGTCGTCATTTACTTTATGTTTTGCTTTTTATTTTTTTCTTGCTTGAGGACAAGCAATGACTTAAGTGTGGGGGAGTTTGATCTGCTGCAATTCGTTGCAGCTGATTAAATTACTTTCTATACTTAATGAGCTCGTAGGGAAAAAAAATTGTTATATTTTTGTTTAGTTTTCACTTTTAGTCCTTAGGCAATAAAATAAGCAATTTAGGTGATTTTTATGACCTTGTGGGCCAAGGTAGGCCTAAAGCTAGACTAATATGTTTGGTGAGTGTGTAGGACATTATTTGAAGGCATAAAGATAATGAACTACCCGCGATGTTGGAACACGGAGCTTGGATGTCACAATACAACAAGCAGAAGACATAAGGCGTAGTCCACCATAAGTGTCGCGACACAACCCTGAAGTTATGCCCTAAATAGTAAATTGCCATCAGTGTCACGACACCGATGCAACGTGGTCACTTAATGGACCAAGGGTGTTTCTATCCACACAATGAACTTTAATGAGAAATAGCCAGCCATTTTAGGTCAAGGACCACTTGCCAAACCTAGGCCTATAAATAGAATTGCTCTAAATAGTTTAATGGACTAGTTGCCAAACCTCGTCATGGACTTTTTTTTGGAAAAATTACATTTAAGTTCTAAGTCCATTTTTGGTTCATAAGAATTCTATGAATTTAAAAAAAAAAAGTCCTATATGGAGATGATAGTCCACGGTTTATTTCCTAAGAATGATAACCTTGGAAAAAACTAACAATTATAAAATAAATATATAATATCACATCCATTCCCATATATAACTCAAAACATGCATAAAATCTAAAAAAATGTCACTTTCCATGTAATCGAATCATTCAAGAAGAAGAGAAATCTATTTTGATTATCTGTTTATACTTTTAGATATAGCACAACCTGGCTCTGATAACAATTGTTCGAAAAAATGGATGCAGCGGAAAATAGATTTGAGGAAAAATCAGAGTTTAAATTTTTTTTTTCCAAAACAAGAACTTGGGGAAAAATAGGTTTGAAGAAAAATTATACCTTGTCGATTCGTACAGGATGAACGCTTTGATTGAATAGTCTTCTCTGCTATCCTCAAGCTAACGTCTACCGAGTGTGGGCTCGCTTTGATTAAAAAAAATTCACAAAATTATCAATGGGGCAATTTCATAATTTCTTTAAAATTTTTGTCCAAGTTGTAAATAAGAAAAATATCTCTAGAAATCTTTTGAAATAATTTCTTCAAATAATTTTCTCTTTACAACTTAATCTTAAATTTAAGTCTGTGAAAAGTAATGACCCAATGCTCTTTTTATATATGTAGAGTTTAAAAAGTTCAATATGATTAAATTTAATCACTTTAATATTAAATTAATATAATACTTATCAAGATAAGTATTAGATAAAATTTAGTGTTAAATCTATTAAATCAATTAAATATTTATCTACAAGATACATATTAAATTTATTTTAATATTAAGATAATCACTTTAATATTAAATTAATAAAATACTATCAAGATAAGTATCAAATTAAATTTAATATTAAATATTATAAAATAATATTATTTTTGAAATAGTTAATCTCAAAATCAAATAATTCGGTAGAGTCCTAGTAGGAGTGTGATTCCTCCACTGCTCAACAGCCAAAGGACCACCCTTCGGCCACCAGAATGTTGCAGTTGTTGCCACCGACATCGTCGTGTCCAGTGGTATCA
>JABEZY010257396.1:0-16781 GCA_013467495.1 Gossypium gossypioides
TATAAAATCTTGAACAGTATATCAAATTCAACTATTTCACTAAATTTAGGCTTAATCAAACATGCGAAACGATCATACCCAATATATACTTTTATTTTCATTTTTTATTATTTATATATATTTCAAACGTAGTCAAGTCTTTTAACGCGAAGTGAGATGACAACCCAAACACCTCACCCCGGTTACTTAACCTGACACGTTTTCTTTCTTTCTTTATTTATTTTTAAAGAATTCGAGACATAATCAAACCTTTTGACATGAAATGAGATGGCAACTCAAGCACCTTATCCTGGTTACTCAATTTCATATGCCCCTAATTGATTTATTTCCCCTTTCTCAAGGTAGCTCAGTTAGCGGAGTGTTACAAGTTTTGGCTCGTCGCCAAACCTTTTGACGCAAAATGAGATGACAACCCAAGCACTTCATCCCGGTTACTCAACATGGTCACATTTTCGAATCTTCACTCTTAACCAAGCTATTAGCAAACTCTCATTAGGCAAGTTCAAAAGAGCAAACAATTTTCATGAAATATTGACTAAGGCATAACATTTTCAATTCTACAAAATATTCATTGATCAAGCAAGCAATAGTTATTCATGATTCTCCCACTTAGTTAAATAAACTAAACATAAAAATTAGATGTTTATTTTCAAAACAAATTAAGAAATTATTCTTAGTAAAACACATGCAAAGAAAAAAGTATGACAAGATCCTCACTCCTACTTAGCTCACATTGCCTACAATGTGCAAAAAGAATAATAAAAGTTGAGGCAGAGTGTACTCCTGTGTATATTCAATGGGTTGGAGGATGGTGGAAGTGACCGCTTTGTAGTATGTTGAGGATACTTCAGATGTTTGCTTTTATTTTTTCGAGGCGAGCTTCAATACGATGAAGTCGTTCATCTACAGTGGAAGGTGGTTTCTCCTTTTGTTCTCTAGTAGCTAGATCGCGTCTTCGTTGAAAGACTTAATTGCTTCGTACGGTTTGTGTATCTGGGGGAACAAAATAAAACGAAGTTGGGGTGCCGACAAGCTAACCCATAGAATCCAAACAATATTCATCCAAAGGATCCATACTCCTAGAAAATAACACGATCAAACGAATTAAAAATTTATTCTCAAACTAAACTAGAATTCAAAATTAAAATAAATTAAATAGATAAAAATAAATGTGGGTTGCCTCCTATAAAGCTCTTGTTTAACGTCGTTAGCTCGACGGCCTGAAAAATTTAATCGTTCGGCTCCTCGAAAAATAATTCATCCCCTACGTGTACTTGAAAATTCTTGTAAAAGGGTTTTAACCTTTGACCATTGACTTTAAAACATTTCCCGGACTCCTCGCTTTTAATTTCAACTGCACCAAGAGGAACTAATTTAGTAATAACAAAAGGACCAAGCCATTTAGTTCGAAGCTTACTCAAAAAAATTCTCAAAGTAGGATCGTAAAGCAACACTTTCTGGTCAACTGAAAATTGTTTGCGGGATATTTTCTAGTCATGAAACGCTTTGGTTTTGTCTTTATAAATTTGGGAATTTTCATATGCGTCTCGCAGGATTTCTTCGAGCTCTTGAATGTCTAATTTTTTTAATCAGTTGCGGCGTCTAACTCCATGTTGCATTTTTTCACATCCCAAAATGCCTTATGTTCTAACTCCATTAGAAGGTGACATGGTTTACCGAATATGAGTCGGTAATGGGACATTCCTATTGGTTCCTTGTAAGTAGTACGGTACGCCCACAATGCATCGTTTAAACGTAGGCTTCAATCTTTTTGATTTTGTTTTACGGTCTTTTCTAGAATCAACTTTATTTCGCAGTTTGAAACTTCCGCTAGATTGTTTGTTTGTGGGTGATAAGCGTGGCCACTCGTTGTGTCACCCTATATTTTTCAGTAGAGTATCAATTACCTTGTTGCAGAAATGAGTTTCTCGATTGCTGATTAATACTCTCGGTGTGCTAAACCTGGAAAAGATAAAGTTAATTAGAAAATCCACAACAGTTTTAGCATCAGCATGTGGGTAGCTTTTGCTTCTACCCATTTAGACACGTAATCTATAGCGAGAATAATGTAAACATTATTAAATGATGAAACAAACGGTCCCATGAAATCGATGCTCCATACATAAAAAATTCCGCATACATGTATATGTGTTAGGGGCATCTCATTCTTTCGGCTTAAATTCCTCACTTTTTGACTTCTCTTGTAAGTTTTACAAAATAAATAAGTGTCACAAAATATGTGTAGCAAAAAAAATTCACATTCAAGTACCTTATGTGCAGTGCGTTTAGGACTGAAATGTCCTCTATAAGCATAAGAATGACAAAAGGTAATGATAGATTGTACCTCAGTTTCTGCGACACATTGTCGGATTACCTGATCGAAATAATGTTTCCATAGGTATGTATTGTCCCAAATATAATATCATGGGTCTCTCTTGATTTTGTTCTTTTCAGAACGTGATAAGTTGAAAGAAACAATACATGTAGCGAGATAATTTACCATATCTGCAAACCATGGGTAAATTGTCTGTGCGGATAGTAGATTTTCATCTGGGAAGTCATCTTTAAGAGGAATGTCATTTTTTAGAGAGGGAATTCGAATCAAATGATCAGCTACTAAGTTCTCGCTTCCTTTTTTGTCCTTAATCTCAAGATTGAATTCTTGTAAGAGAACAGTCAATCGAATCAGCCTAGGTTTTGTCTCATTTTTCCCGATCAAATATTTCAACGCTGCATGATTAGAAAAAACAATAACTTTAGTGCCTAATAAATATGGTCTAAAATTTTCCAAAGCAAAAACAAAGGCTAATAATTATTTTTCAGTAGTTAGGTAATTGCTTTGGGCAACATCTAATGTTTTGGAGGCGTAAGATATGACGTGGGGTTCCTTTCCAATCCTTTGCCCAATGACAGCTCCTACACTTTGGCTGCTTACATCGTACATGAGCTCGAAAGGGTAATCCAATTTGGTGGTTATACTATAGAAGCTAAAACAAGTTTTTGTTTGATAGTGTCGAACGTGTCTTTGCATGCTTGATCAAATTCCAATACTTTAGCTTTTTGCAAGAGATTGTAGAGCGGTCGCGAAAAATTTGAGATGCCCTTTATAAAGCGCCTATAATAACCTGCATGACCAAGAAAAGAATAAATTTCCCTCACAGTCGTGGGGTATGGAAGTGAGTTGATAACATCAATTTTGGCCTTATCGATCGTAATCCCTTCGGCGCAAGCAATATGTCCTAACATTAATCCTTTATTTACCATAAAATGGATTTTTTCATAATTAAAAATTTAATGAGATTTGATAGACATTCATCGAAATAATTACCATATACTGTGAAATTGTCTATAAACACCTCAATTATTTTCTTGACATAGTCGGAAACTATACTTACTATGCACATCTGGAATGTGGTTGGCGCATTGTAAAGTCCAAACGACATCCGCCTATAGGCGAACGTGCTAAAGGGACATGTAAATGTTGTTTTCTCTTTGTCCTCCGGTGCCACTGGAATTTGAAAAAAACCTGAGTAACCGTCAAGACAACAATAGTGAGTTTTTCTTGCTAAACATTCTAACATTTTATCAATAAAAATGAGTGAAAAGTGGTTTTTTTGAGTTAAAGAGTTCAAGTTCCTGTAATCTATACAGACTCTCCAACCATTTTGGGCTTGAGTAGGAACTAAATCTCTTGTTGCATTTTTTATTACAATCATGCCAATTTTCTTAGGTACCACATGAATTGGGTTAACCTAATTACTGTCGAAAATTGGAGAAATCATTTCGGCGTCTAGTAGCTTTTGAACTTCATTTTTCACGACCTTTATCATTGGTAGATTAAGGCATCTTTGAGCTTCTCTCTTTGGGCTTACATTATCTTCTATCGGTATTCTATGCATACAAGTCGAGGGACTTAACCCTTTTATGTTGGCGATCATCCACCCAATTACCCTTTTGTAGTCTTTCAATACTCGAATTAAATTTTCTTCTTCCTATCCCAAAAGTTTACTAGAAACTATTACCGGTAAAGTGTTCCCATTACCCAAGTAGGCATACTTCATCTGTTCCGGTAATGATTTAAGCTTTATTTCTAGGGCCTGCAAAATAGAAGGCGACAGTTTAGTTTTAGAAGGTGAAAGTTCAAAGTATTTACCTTGGCTTCTAGGAAATTGAGAAGTATCCAATAGAATAATGGTTTCTCTAATCGATTCTCTGATCGTCATTAACTCTTCTAATTTATCCATCGTTTTGATGTCTAAACTCCTGCAAAGCACCGTTTGTAACCCATCCTCTTCATGATACTCAAGATAAAATTTCATTAGTGGTTCAATAATATCAACACTATAAATATTTGACATTGTGTTAGGTTGACCCATCGCGTTATAAACATTAAATTTTACCATCTCACTGACGAATTCCATAGTGAGGGTTTCACTTTGGACACTAATCTTTGTCGTGCGGCAATTAGGAATGGTCTCCTAAGTAGAATATCAGAAACATTTTAATGGTCGTCCTCCATATTGATGATGTAAAAGTCTGCAAGAAAATTTAGTTTATTTACCTTAATGAAGACATCTTCCAACACTTCTTTTGGACATATGCATAACCTATCTGCTAATTGAATAATCACCATTGTTTCTTTCAAAGGACCTGTGTTTAGCAATTTAAAAATAGATAAAGGCATTACATTAATAGCTACTCCTAAATCACACATGGCTTTTTTTATGTCAATATTACGTATTTTGCAAGATATAGAAAACATACATTGGTCTTTACACTTAGGCGGAATTTTCCTTTGTAACATTACAAAAACATTTTCTCCTACATTTACTCATTCATTTTCTTAGAGTTTCTTTTTGTCAGTGCAAAGTTCTTTAAAAATTTTTGCATAGAGTGGAACCTGTTTAATTGCAAGGAATATTAATTTCTACTTTTTGAAATATCTCAAGGATTTATTTTTCCTCTCGTTCCTTTTTAACTTGGACAAGTCTTTCAGGGAATGAGGGAGGTAAAACAAATATTTTTTGTGGTGTCGACTCCGTGGGAGCTACTGGTTTGACTTTTTGTTCTTTCTATTCAGATTTGTGGTCACGACTCGTGTCAGACACTAATTCTAACTCTGTTCCATCTTTTCGGTCATTGCACTCGTATTTTGACGTGGGTTCAGCTTGGTTTGAGATGGCAATTTTTCCTGGTTCTCCAAATGACTAACTATAAGTGCTAACTTACTTATTTGCTAATCAATTTCTTGGAAGCCTGCCTCAGACTTTTGTTTGAACTTTTAAGTGTTAATGGCCAACCTCTCTACTATAGTTTCAAAAGATGATTTTAGAAGTTGATACTGTTGAGGCACAGGTGGTCTTGGTTGATATAGTTGATTGTATCGAGGGTTTGATCAATAGCTTACATATAGGTGGTCCCTCCACCCTGCATTGTATGTGTTCAAATATGGATCATAACATTTTTGAGGTGGCCTTGGAAAGTTCCCAATGGCATGTACTTGTGCAGTTGTATCTTCCTATAAAATTGGGCACGAGTCAGTAGGATGATCAAGCTTAGTGCAAATCCCACATAATCGAGTTGGGTTTGTCTTTCCTGCAAGCATATTTTTAACCATATTAGTAAGTTCATCAATCTTATCTACTAAGGAAGGAGTACTTAGCTCATAAACCCTTCTCGTAGGTTCCATAGGTGGTTGATACTATTGAGAATTTACAGCCATGGTCGAAATTAATTCTCTAGCTCTTTGAGGAGTCATGTTCACAAGCGCCCCTCCGCTAACGGCATCAATCATTTTCATTTCCATTAGGTGTAACCCCTTATAGAAATATTGTAAGAGTGAATGTTCAGACAGGCTATGTTGTGGGCAACTTGTGCACAACTTCTTATATCGCTCCCAATATTCATAGAGTGACTCTGCTTCCTTTTGTTGTATTTTGACTATACTTCTCCTTAATTCGACTGTTCGAGCTGTTGGGAAAAATCTATCAAGAAATAATCGAGACATATCAGTCCAAGTATTAATAGATCCCGGAGGTAAATAAAACAACCATTCTCTAGTAGAAGTCGGCTAATAAATAGGGAAAATCTTAAAGTTTAATTTGATCCTTAGTTACTCATTTTGGTTTCATGCTTAAACAGACCATGTGGAATTCCTTTAGATGAGTGTGGGGGTTCTCATTTTTCAAACAGTGGAAAGTTAGCAACAAATGAATTAATCCCGAATTTAACTTGAATGGTGTTTCTCCTGCCGGATAAGTTATGCATAGTGGCTGTTGTTTATCTGGTGCAGCTGCAAGTTGGCGTATGCTTTGATCTATCATTTCGTCTAAATCTTTGAATGAGAAAATATCTTTGGTATAAGCTCCTACTTCAAGGTCGGGATGTGGTCGTTTACCACGTCAAATAGCTTCTCTTCGAAGTGTTCGAGCCAACTTTTCTATTTCTAGTTCAAATGCTAGAGTCCCTAGTTCTGACCTAGTCATAAAGAAAATAAACAAAAATTAGAAATTTTCACCAGTCCCCGGAAACGGCGCCAAAATTTGATGGGCGTCGAAACCAGCAAATATAAATTCCTACGACAAAATAATAGTAAATTGAAATATAGAGCAATAGGGTCGAATCCACAAGGGCTGTTTGTCTAATTTTTTCTTTTCTTGTGACCAGAATTATTATCGCAGTAATAGTTGTGCCCACGACCAGTGCGTTGCAATGCTGGAAAATAAAATAAAAAAGGGTTTTAGTGGATAAATATAATAATATTAAAAGGAAAAAAAATATGTATATAAAATAAAGTAAAAACATGATTGCAAAATAAATTAAGCAAATTAAAATTAAATAGATAAATAAAATATTTTTTAAATCTTAGCCTTAGCCTCAGTGTACTCCAATCTTGAATCGATCCTTGAAATAGATTTTCCTTTATAAGCGATAAGCTGGTTATAGCGACCAAGAACATCTCGACCACCAACTTTTCCTTATGTAGTTGGTCTCGGTACGACCTGCAAACTGACTCTTGCCAAATTTCTAACCGTGATACACGTGTTCGCAATTCAAGATTTTGACAGCCTTGCGATCTGAAAAGCTCAACTCAAATCAACGGCCTTAACCACATGGTTTATTTAAATCCGATCTCTATCTTCCTTGAAAGAATCTAACTGGTTTTTTCCACCTAGACATGCCAATTTGTTCGCGGGAATTTGAATACAGCACGACTGATTCGACTTCCCAATTGTATTCCAAACAACTCCAACCCGACATGCACTTTTTGAATCGAAGCTGAATCAACTTTAAAGGACGAATTTGTACTATCTCATATCCAGAGACATAGAAAATACTGCATTGAGAGGTTTTTTTGAGCGAGCTCATATCTCACGATTATTTTGTTGGAGCAATTTATGGGCTAAAGCTAAAGATAAGTTTAGTTAATCATGAAAAGAATCATGCTTGAAGGTGTATAGAAATGGTTTAAATAGAATTGTGGAAAATGGAAAGGGAGGGGGACTTGAAAGGCAAATAAGCCAAAAATGTTGAAAGAAAAAGAAAGAAAATTGAAATGGAAGAATAGAATAGACGTAAAAGGAAAAAAAGAAAGAATTTTTATTAAATGCCTGAAGCCAAGTGTGTGTTTAGTTGGCTGTAACTATTAGGTATTTATACACGCTTTTAGTGCTAAAATTTAACTAGATTTTTCCTAAATATTATCACTAAATAAATCAAAATATTAAAAAAATCAGATTTAAACTAGAGATTAAATTCAAACTAATTATAGAATTTTAACAATATAAAAAATCCTTCAATCTTTATCCAGCCACTTTTTTGAATCTTCAACCCTTCAATCTTTATCCAGCGAACTTTAAATCTTCAATCTTTTAATCAAGCCCTCCTCTTTGGTTTTTTTTGTTCCAATTTAGCCCATTTTTGTATGAGTTTGAATTTAGCACACGAACTTCATTTTTGATAAGAAAACCTAAATTTAATAGCATTTTATCCAACAATTAGCTAAAAATAAATATATTAAAAATACGAATTTATCTTGCTATCAGTTATATATTTGTTGTTTGGATTTGAAGGGATGTTAATAGGTGACTCTTAATTTAGTTTAAATCGTCTTATTTCATGCACCGTTTATCGATTGTGATGTTCTGTTACTTTACTTGCTATTGATATTGATGAGTCATGAGATAGATGAAACAAGTAAAACAGGATATATAAGACAAACTTGTTGGTTCGGGATTTGGATTATTCCTCTCTACTTCTTGACTTGTGTTAGACTATTTATTATTATTTTAATTGACATTTTTCTTAAAAAAATATTTGTTATAGAACAAAATTATAGTAACTAATTTTATTATAATGTTGTTTTTAATAAAAAATTAAAATAAATAAATGATTGTGTAAGATAAACTAACTTTTGATGGATCAATTTTATGTTAGTGCCCCAAAAGAAATGGGTAGATAGTGTAATAACCATGAACAACGAAAAAGATCACAAGTAATGAAATTAGATTCGAAAGAATGTCCGGAGTTTATAAACTCGCATTAAATAGAAAGGAAAATATTTTTAAGTATATAAATCAGAATCAAGAAATAAAAGTTAATCTAGAAAACTTTAGTCAATTAGAACTATAAACTTTTTAATTCAACCGATTGATTTAATATGTTTTTAAAATATGAAAATTAAAAGGATATAACAAATGTTTTATTAAATATGGTATAATATTATAAATTTTGATGCGGGCATGGGGTTTATGCACTATGTATATTTATGGTTTGTATTAAAGTGTATGCCATATTTTGATTTCTTTGGTTATTAAAGTGCATAGTATGTTTGGATTATTCTAAAGTTATGGCCTGTCATGTGCATACAGATAGCCTTATGGCTTAGTGTAAATTCAGTTTAGTTTTTATTGAATTATTTGAAATTGTGTATGTCATTAAATTATTCAAATATGATGCAAAACATATTTTAAATGTTGATTCAAATGTGATTATTGTTGGTATCAAACTGAATTGCATGTTTAGATTTTTGTAAACTTATTGTCTGCCATATGCAAACTAAGAGACTTAGGAAAGACACAAATCAATTCCTATTTGACAAATCAGTTGTTATTGAATTATTTGAAGTTGTGTATGTCATTGAATTATTCAAATATGATTCAAAATATTTTTTAGATGTTAATTCAAATATGATTATTGTTTGTATCAAATTAAATTGCAGGTTTGGATTTTTGTAAACTTTTTGTCTGTCATGTGCATACTAATAGCCTTAGGAAAGAGACAAATCAGTTCATTTTTTTATGACTAATCGTATCAAGCTTTGGATTCAAATATGATTTAAATATGAATCAAAATGTATTAAATTAGTTCCTAGTTGTCAATAACATTTTTTAAATGTTGATTCAAATATGATTATTGTTTGTATCAAAGTGTATGGCAGGTTTAGATTTCTTTGATTATTTTATGCCATGTGCATGATATTGTTTTGGATTTGTTTGTATTAAATTGTTTGATTATTTTACATGAAAGAAATGTATTTCTTTTTCTTAAATTATTTTTGTATTGGATATTGTTTGTCATTGTCTAGGTTGTATTAAAGTGTTTGGTTATTGTCTGTCATTATCTCGGTTGTATGAAAGTGTTTGGTTATTGTCTGTCATTGCCTAGGTTGTATTAAAGTGTTTGGTTATTGTCTGTCACTACCTTTATTGATGTTAAATTTGTTTGACAAGTTTAATTGTTGATGAATTTAATGAGTAATAATGCTTAACAGAGTAATAGCAATCAACGATAGAATTTTGAGTTGGTTGAAGTTCTTTGATGAAAAATGGCCCTGACTGATCATTTTGCCAAATGAAAAGAATGCCTCCATAACATCTAGGGTTTCAGTTTTCAGCAATTGTGATGGAGAACATGTAAGGTGAAGGTGCTTGGTTGGTATTGGTTGACATTTGGTTCTTTGGGAATATTAGCATTATTGAAGGTTTCTTCATATCGGTAGACTGACGATGAAACTTGGATTGGCTCGTTATAGTTTATATGGTTTGTGATGGGTTCGCAATTTTCCCAGAGAATCAAGTAATTCCTCCACCCAATTATTGATCCATTCCTAGATGTCAGAAACCTGTAATCTTTCTATATGTAATCTTAAGTTGAACCAAACTAGACTGCGCGTCTAAAGGTGCATGTACGAAATAGATAATCTATTGCTTCATCGTTTGTAAAATATAGTGGATAGTGAGAATCAATATGAGGAATAAGCTTTTGGATTTTTACGTGAACCGATAGAGTATTCCTACAAATATTCCATAGGAAGACTAGGATTTTGGAAGGGAGTTTTATTTTCTAGAAGGTTTCCCATATGTACCCGTCTGAGGAAGATGAAGACATGTTACTAAGGAGTATCCATTTGTATACTTTTTTTTACTGTGAATTTTCTTGAATGGTTGTATTTCCAAACAAATTTATCACCCTGTTGAAATAAAGAAAAGGATAATGATGATAATTCCATCTTCTAATTATCTCCACATTGGTTTTGGATTAGTGAATAGTTCTAATCAAAATTCTGTTGGGAATGTAAATTCGATGCAAGTATTCCCAATTATTCTTGTCCCGGTAGTCGAGTTATGGATAAACCATTGTTCATAATCAAAATATTGTTTCCATCAGTATTTGAATATCAATAACTTGCAAACAAATGTATTGAACTTTTAAAATACTTTTCCATATCCATTTGTCTAGTTTTCGAGCTTGCATTTGAAGGAAGTTTTTATGGGTATAGTATTTCGACAATAGTACTCGTGAAATAAAGGCTTGGGGTTTGGTGATAAATTTTCATGCTATTTTGGATAGCTTTGCCACATTCATAATATGGAATTTTCAAATGTCGAGACTGCCTATATATTTCGTTTTACAAAGGGAATGATAGTTTAGTAGATACATACCTCTTTTATTTGGATTATGTCCCCACCAAAAAGCTCGAACCAACTTGTCCATCTAATCTGTTATTGCTACAGGTGCCTATACATATGAAATTTTGTATATTGGAAGGGATGAGAGTATTGATTGGTTAAGGGTGAGACAATCATCAGGTGATAGGAGTTTCGACTTCCATTCGACGAGTTTTGTTTTCATTTGGCTTAAAATAGTTTGGAAAAATTATTTCCTATGATTTAACAAACCAAGTTGACACCCTAAGTACTTTCTAATATGATCTACCGCTTTTATCCGACATATTCCTTTTATTCACCTATGACGTTTCGACGATCTAGATTTGCTTAGGTGTAACTCTAATTTATTCTGATTGATGGAGAGTCTGGAGATACAACAATAGTAATCGAAGGTAGATTTGAATTCCTTCCAAGCTCCTAAAAAAGCATTGAGAAAAAATAATAGGTATAATTGATAAATTATAATACAAAAAGTAGGTGATAAATTAGAATAATACTTATTGATACATATGGCGGGTAGGGCGGACTGTTGCTTAGCTTGAAGCATCATACAGGATAATACGCTCTGACATAGTAAGAAAAGATAAGGAAATTGTCAACTCACTTATCATAAGCTTTGCGCATTTCAACTTTTATTGTAGCGAAGGCACCTTTCTCATACTGTTTGTGCTTTATCATTTGTAAAATTTCGCTTGCAATAGTAACATTTTCATGGGCATTACGACCTATATAAATTCATTTTGAAAAGGTGTAATCAGGTCATTCATAATGGGCTTGAGGCGATTTACCAAGGCCTTTGCACAAATTTTGTAAATAACATTGCATAGACTAACCAACCTATAATCCGCCCAACATTTTGGGAATAAGGGATATTAAAGTTTGATTCATTTCCTTCAAAATGAAGCTAGAGTTCAAAAAATCCAAGCATGCTTGTATTCTAAGATTCCTGACAATATCCAATATGTCCAATAAAAAAGTCCAAGTTTACCATCCTTACTTGGCACTTTGAGGGGACCAATTTGAAAAGTCACTTCTTTCATTTCCTCCACTAGGAAAGGTGCATCTAGTTCTTGTTTATGAGTCTGGGAGAGTTTGGGTAATTGTATAGAATTTAAAATAGTATCCATACCTAACTACTCTTGTGGATTATGTGTTACATAGATTTTATTGAAGTATTGGACAACTGCATCTACATATGACTCTGGTCAACAATCTAATGGCCCTAGTAATCAAAGAACTCATGAATATGGTTCCGAACTCTTCTATTGAGAGTGATTTCATGAAAAAATCTTTTGTTTTGATCACTTTTAAGAATCCAATTCGATCGTGCTTTTTGGGCCCAATGAATCTGTTATTGTTCCTCTAGTTCATATAGGGCTTTGTGGATCATTATTTCCTTAATGCATTGTTTCATTGATGATAAATTTGTCTGTAGCTCTGCTAATTCATTTCGAAATTGTGAACGGTGTGGTTTTAGTTTCCTGAACATTTATCGATTCTATTTGCGAAGCATATCACTTGTAGTATGCAATTTACGCATAAAAATATATCCAACTAACCTAAAGAACCGAGATTCCCAAGCCTTTTGTATGACAACTTTGCTTTATGGGTGAGTAGTCCACATTGCTTCAAATCTATGTGGTTGATGGGAAAATGGAACTTTATATTTTGTGTAGAATAACATTCGACCATGATCCAAAACTAATACAGGTAAGTTTATCAGCGCTTGACTTGGACAAAGTTAGAGAGCTTCCATATTTTAGAATCCTCTATCTAATCTTTCCCAAGCAGCGTCGTATCCTTCTCTTTTATTTGTCCATGTGAAATTGTTCCCAGTATACTTCATTTCAAATAGTCCATATGAATTCAAAACCTAGTTGAGTTCCTCCGCACCAATAAGTCGATTTTTGTGGAACAAAAATTTATCTTTTTGTCTCAATACCTAATTAAAGTCACCTAATAAAAACAAAGCATCACCAGGTGAAACTAAAATATAAGTATCCATAATTATGTTCCAAACCAACTGTCATTTACTAACACAAGGATTTCCATAAACACATGACAACCAAAATCTGTAGTTTGAGCAATTCACATAACTTGAAATCATGTTGGGCTCTTTTATTATAATATTGATAGTTACAGGGTTGTTCTAAAGTACTAGCAAACCCCCGCTTAGTGCCAAACATGATACACTATCTCAATTATCGAACCTGAGTCGAGACGCTATATGTTTACCTTCGCTAATATCCACTTTTGTCTCCGAGAGAAAACAAAAATTGGTTCGACAGTAACGGGCCAAATATTAATAGTGTTGGAATGTTCCAGTTTGGCTGAAACCTCAGACATTCCAAAATAGCGTGACCATGGTGTTGGTGCAAGTTGATTAGTCCAGCCTACTTAGGCCCTAGTGTCTTGTATTCAGTTTCCAAAACAAATGTGACAGCGGTAAAAGTCACAATTGTCCTTTAAAGGTTCGGCATTTGAGGGTGTTCCATGCTACGTTCTACCATTGATGTTCCTCTCATCATAACTTTCTGATCGATAGCTTAACCCATAGTAAGAGTTTGAAGGTGTTGTCGTACCAGAAATCTACTAGCAACCTCACTAAGTATCATCATCAGATCACTTTCTTTTAGAACTAGAGGATCCCGAGTCGAGCTTCTCGTGACTTACTTTCTGCTTCCTTTTCTTCTTAACTTGAGAGTAAGTGGCATCATGTGGTATTTGTTGTGATTGAAAGTTTCCTTGCATCTAAATGCACCTCCTGGTATCAACTCTGGTTCAAGTTTTAGTTGAGCTGACACTTCAAACTGAAAATCGGTGGATCTCTTATGTCATCTCGCTCCCATAGCACTACTCTCCCCAATGTCATGATTAATAATCAAATCATAACCCCATGATGCAGTCGTAAACTAACTAAAAATCTAACTAAGACAAGTACACCTATCAATTAATAATATAGCTATGGTGAGTAAAGATATCGTTCCGACGAGGACTAAAAGTACTAGTAATTACTGTCTTTCTATTATTTAATCAACAAATTAGAGAGATTGATTAAAACTAAAATTAACTAAATTAATTAACTAAAGAACACGAGAAAGAACGAATCAGGAAAACAAACGATTAACAACCAAGAAGTGAAACAATACCCAGGAAAGAATCCTCCTAGATTTCATCTGTCATTATCAATCTGAATTAAACAATTTCTTCATTTAGTATCTTGATCCATAGAAATCCCTAAATTATACTAATATCTCTTTTGAGAGTAAGAGCAACTGACTCTAAGTTAATTAATTGAAATTTCTTTCTAATTAAAACCCCTATTATCGCATTAACTCGATCTATGGATCCCCCTATTAGATTTGACTTTAATTCGGTAGATTTATGTCGTTCTATTTCTAGGATTGCATGCAACTCCACTCAATTATGCTAGATATACTCTTAAATGGGACTTTTCCTCCTCTGATTTAAGCACATTAAATATGGATTAATAGTTCGGAAATATTAAACCAAGAATTAAACACATATAATTGAGAACAAGATTCAAGTATTTATTGCATAAAACATAAATCAAAAGATAAAATTCATCATAGGGTTCATCTCCCCTAGGTATTTAGAAAATTAGTTTATAATCGCAAATAAAAACATCCAGAAGACAATATAACCACAAGAAACAAAAAACCCATAATAAATTGTAAAGGAATTAAGAGGAGATCTTCAATGTTGATGGAAATCTGCTTCAGAGTCGACTTCAATAGTATTTTTTGAGTTTTTTTCTTCAGTATTCTATGAGGCTCACCCCCATTTTCTTATCTTTGTCATATATAGGTCTTAGAATGCCCAAAAAACTTAAAGATTGCATTTTTTTCGCGTGTTTGGCGTGCAATTTACGATTTTCACACAGTTTGGCACATAGCTGTTTGGCAGCCCATGTGGCTCAGACGGTTGTGTGTCCAGCACACCTGGGATGGCCTAGCTCGTGTGGCTCTTGAAACTTGCTCTGATTTTTTGATTTTCACTTATTTTCTCCCCAAATGCTCTCCTAATTATAGAAACATGAATTTAAAGGATCAAGAGCATAAAATTCACCATTTTACATCAAATAATCATCCAAAAATGCATCAAGAACAATATTAAAACATGTTACGTTTAGCACTTATCACCCTATATCTTGCGTGCATTGATTCTTCCCATCACACTAATTAGAAAGACTACAGTTCTTGGGACATTGTTAGATGGTTCTATGAGAGCATCATTATAAAGGTTGCTATTATAATAAACATCATAGAACACTTTTAACTCATGAGCATATTGTAAATTATTGATAAAGACATTAGCATTAATGTCAATGTAGATAGGTGGATCGGCAAGGAGGGAATAATCTCACCATTGTTATTGATGTTGTTGTTTGGTTGTTGTCCAACTTGTTGCATTGCTAAGGGTGAAATCAGAGAAGCAACATTGAATGTTGTTCAGTGTAAATACATACATAAATACTAATAAATTTAATTAATTATAATTAACTTATTTTTCTTAATTCCTTCCCAATATGCATAGTAAAATTTCTCTAAACAATTATTTCAAATCACCAAACAATTTTTAAATTAAAGAAATATTCTAAAATAAGTCTAATTGTTTAATGATTGAAAATTAAAGAAATAATTCTAAATTGAAAAAAACAAACTCAAAACCCATTTTAAAGAAGTTTTGCCAAGTCAATATATATAGGGGAATAGTTGAGAAAAAAAAATATTAATTATAATTAAATAAAGTATGTCCTCAAATATTTTATTATCTTACTAATTGATGAGGTAAGTTAATATTCTTGGTTGATAATACATAAGTCTTATGCACCGATAATTTATTAAATATTATCGGTGCAACTTAAATACAATCGAAATAATTAAAATAAGTTGAAGTAAGACTGAAATCGGGTCAACAAGCCCAAAACAGAAATCAAAGAGGCTTAAAATCTCTTATCAATGAAAATGGATTTTAGTGACCCAAATACAAAATCAAAAGACCTAGGAACCCAAAATCAATAAAAATGAGTTTTAGCAATTAAGCAGAATGGAATCATGCATTAACCCAACAATTCAATTAGATCCAACATTCAAATCTTAAAGCAAGACCAAAACAAATTTATTGGATGTCGATACCAAACATCACCCAACAAGAAGTAAAGAAAACACAAAGTCATGAATCTTAGAGATTGACCAAAAAGAAACATATTTAAACAAAAACAATTCCTCGAGAATGGGAACAACCTATTACGATTAAAACTTATCTATCCTTGAAAATCACTTTGCTATCTACTTCAAAGGAAACCCATCAACCAAGTCTCCAAAGCTCGCCATCTCACCAAGTCATCGATTGCACTATTCAGCTTATCCCTTAGCTCATTCCTTCTCATGTTGAGAGACCTTAGGCTTGCCACAGTCTTGGCGGCATCTTGTTTGGCCGCCATTAATGATTCAGCCATCACTCTTTTATTGGCCAATCCAGTTTTAATCCGAAGAATTCTTTTAGCTTTCTGTATATACAAATACTATTTGACAATTTGACAAAATGCATGTATAATCTATCAATCACTAATTAATCACACCATACCTGAATGCTGGATTTGTACAGCATTTTTCTACAACTTGCCCATTTTCCTTCTGCTTGCGGGGCCAAAAAATAACAATTTAAGTGAAAACAAAAGAAATAGTTAGGACATTTTTTTAAGAAAAAAATAGTAATTAAAATGAAGGTTGCATGGTATGTTTGTTGGCCGGAGGTTGCTAAAATTATTTGTTTGAATATTCCTATTTTAAATATATTCATATTATG
>JABEZY010257462.1:0-15131 GCA_013467495.1 Gossypium gossypioides
ACTTGACGTCCTGACGGTGCGACATACGACGTGGTGACGTGTTCCCACATAAATCGAGTTTCTTCTCTTAGTTAAACTCTAATTAATTTTTCCAGTCGAACTGTGATTAATCTAGGATATTTTAGTCATATTTGAGCTTCGAATTTGGCCTATAAAAGGGCCTTAGTAACGCTAGAAAAGTTTATGCAACAACACAACATAACACAATTAAGAAATAGCTTTAACAAAGCTTTAAGAAAATTTTGTGTTTTAGTCCAAGGGCTTTGTATTAAGGGTTCAGGGTTTGATTATCTCCATATTGTACTTTTCAGATTACTTTTTCATTAGTGAAGTCTCTTTTTGCCTTTGGTTTTATACCCTCTTGATTTGATAAGTTTTTCCACGTAAAATTTGTGTATTTGATCTTTCCAATTTTTCTTGTTCGTTGTTTTTACAGGTTGATCCCCAACAAATTGATATTAGAGCTTGGTTTAGATTCCGTAATTGACACGTTCCGTATGGCCAAAGGTGCATCAATTAGGGCTTACATCAGTGATTTTGTGACACTCTTGAATTATCTGAAGAATGTCGAGGCAAATATATATAATGAAGATCAGTCTATGCTATTATTGTGCTCCTTACCCCTTTCATATAAAACTTTTAGGGATACCCTAATTTATGGAAGAGATAAACTCCCGTTCGAGGATGTGAAGAAAAACTTGGTAAGTAAAGATAAACTCGACATCGAGTTAGGGTTTAATAGTAAAATAGACGGACAAGCCTCGATTTTGGTTGCGATGGGCAGGCAATAGGCCAAGAAGTCATATCAGAACAGGCCTAGGTCAATATCAAAGTCATAAAACCAAGACAAACAATATGGCTACTGCAAGAAGTTAGGTCACATTAAAGCATAATGTTATGAACTCCAAAATAAAAATAGAAGGGTTGCCGAAAATAATGAGACAGGAAAGTAGAAGGTTAAGGTAACTGATGCTAGAGTGGCAAAAAACAAGGGAGATGATTTGTTGCTGGTGTCTACGACCAAAAAGTCTAAGCTTATGTCTAAGTGGATCCTAGATTTAGGGTGTTTTTAACATGTGTCCCAACAAGGACTGGTTCTCCACGTATAGTCCAGTTGAAGGTGGAGTTGTGCTTGTGGAGAACAATTGACCCTGTAAGATAATTGATATTGGCATGGTTCAAGTAACATCCCAGTTCTAGAGGATCTAAATTTTTGGGCGTATAGAAGTAAACAGTCTGTCTGGCGTAGTGTTATCCGTCCAAATGACCATTTTAGCGCACACGTGTGGGCGTATAGTAACCGCCACTTGAGTCGGTAAGAATTTAATTTCATTATATTCGACTATATTAAGGAAACGTTTGTGTTAAGGGATAAAAGTGAAATATAGGATGAGTATTCGCCAAAGGTTTAGTACGCCTAATTTGTATGGAATATTGTTCTGGTTAGACTTTAAGTAATCTATTTAGAAACCAACTGTATAGTTCAACCTGATAAGTTTGATAAAGGGAACCTATTTATACTTTACTCAAAAATTGTAGGCTAATAAGAAGGCAAGTTCTGATACGTATGACACTTGTTAAATTTCACTAAGTAGATGAGTCATATTTATATGTGAGAATGTGTTTTGAAAGGGGTTCTTCTTTCTTCTTCTTTTCTCTTCCTTAAGTGGTATCTATTGAAACCTTCCTTAAATTTGACTGTATCCTACCTCAATGATCTAGAGGTTAAGGTTATTTTATAAGCAGTAGTTACTTCAAATCAGGGTACGTATTTCAACTCTGCATGTTAAGTTCTAAATATGTAAATCTGCATTTGGTAACTAAACAGTGAGATTGTAAGTATGAAGTTTCTACATGGGATTGACAACGATTTAAATAATAAGCAACTTGTATGTATAAGAGTAGTAATGATGTTTCTATGTTTTGTAAGCAGTGGTTGTTGCGGTCTCATGATGGAAGTTTGAATCTGGAGTTCAAGCTATTGTACGTGGGTATTATGTGAGTATTTACTCTATCTCTTGCATGAATACTGTTCATACTGAAGTAGGCCGATAAGAAAGTGATCAAACTAGGAATTCTAAACCATGAAATGTATAGTATGACTATGATAGGAAATACATATATATCTGAAAAATATGTTATGAGATATGTGAGTGTTCTGATTGGGTGTAAGTTATTGATGTAAAAGGTCAAATGTAGATTATGTAAATGCATGAAATGTTTATGTTTGTTCACCGCGGTGGTGTCTAATAGAGCCCGTCAAGACTAAAAACATGAATTCTGATATAAACTCTAAAGGAAAAGTCCATGGCCATGACATCATCTGAATAAGAACTAAGGAATGATGATTATCCAATAGGATTTTCTACTTGTCCTAAGATGATGATGGGCAAACCTCACATAATGTGAGTTTAGACAAATCCATATCATAAACACGACAATTAAGAATAGCCTTTGTAGCGAATTATGAAAAGAATATATTTTGTGGCGAATTCTGAAAAGAATAGCCTGTGTGGCGAACTATGAAAAGAATAGCCTATGTGTCGAACTATGAAAAGAATAGCTTGTGTGGAAAACTCTGAAAAGAATAGCCCGTGTGGTGAACTCTGAAAGGGACGCCTTTGTGAAAAATTCTAAGTGGATTGCCTCAGTGACGTGTTCTATTTGATTGTCTGTATGGTGTATTCTGCTAAGTCTATGTGACGTGAACTGTCAAGAATATCTAGTAAGCTATGAATCTGAATGTCTGTCTCTATAGTAAGATATGAGTAAGTTCTAGTAGTTCTGTAACAAGTAAAACCAAGATAAGGTATTGATATACTCTGGAATAAGAGTTGAATAAAGTCTTAAGGGTTTTCCATGAAAAAGATATGTGTATTGGTTTGTCAAGAAGGGTATATGTTCTGATGATCTGTAAGTATAAAAAGTAAGAGGGTATCGCATCTTCTTCTAAATTATTTTGAATCTGAGTTAATGTAATTTTGAATTATGAAATTATGATAAAGCATGACACAGAGTTCATTTGGATGTTATACACAGTGAATTATCAGTATGGATATGTGTACAGAACTAGATTAGGGTATGTCTGAGTGTGAATCAATAGTAGGAATTTTCTTTGAATTTTGGGATGTGACATGGTCTGCACTCACTACGATAATTCACAGGCTGTTAGTGTTGTAAGTAGATACATGTTTAGACTTGAAAAATTACACTAGCAAGCAGTTAAGTGGATTTTCAGGTATTTGAGGGGCACATCCAATATTTGTTTGGAATTCGAGAGAAGTTCAGAGGGTCTAATTTGTAATGCCCTTAACCCGACCCGATTCACCGAGTCTAAATCTTGGGTGTTTTTACACAATTCACTTAACAAAATTACTAAACATCCTTCTTATACATTTAACTCAAAACATTTTCCTTAATGTTTACCATAATTCATTATTAAAGAAATAAGGAAATATTTTTAAATATCATACATCATATTTATAAAAATTTATTACAATACATAAGTTTAATAAAATAGACTCATATGGCGTAATCCTACAATACGCCACTTGTCCAAATAGGTCCGTTGTATGCATAGTTTTCCTTGTTTGCCGTTTTTCTAGCATACTCCTAGCTTGTCCCTCTCGGTGAACAAACTTAAACAACAACACCTGAAATATAAACTGTAACACCCCAAACCTGGCCTAGATGTTATGGTCAAATCTGAAAAAGTTACATTAACTCATTTGAAAAACTAAAAATCTAGCTTTCAAATCTTGTGATCTGAAATCTTAATTTAGCTAAGCTCATACGAGTTTCAGGAAATTCTCAAGTTTGAAAACACCTATTTCACAACATGATCTCTTAAACATTTACTTATAAAAATAGCGGAAACTTTTAGAAATTTCACTCTAACTTTAGTAATAAAATGATTTGAAAATATTAACTTTTGGCAAAACTCTTACATTGTTATTTAGAAAAAAAAACTCATATGCAAAATTTACTCATTTTACAGAAAAACATTTAGTTTGATACTTAATTTTGTAGCGGTTATTTTTAGAGTTTTTAAGTTTTGAAAACTGAATTCCAATTTGTCAAATTCGTATGATTTTGCAGTTTTATGTTTAAGAACACCCAAAAACCGACAAACAGACCAAAACCCAAAAACAAAACCAAATTTGAAACTTAGTCCAAAAATCAAAAGTCCAAAAGTCTTAAACCATCTTATGTAGAAAACCAATCTGAGCTCCCGCAAGTCGTCCGATCCTAAGTTTGAAGATCACTTAAAACGTATTAAACAAACGAGTGAGCTAGAAGCCCAATGTGTGAATCATTCCATAAACAAAATTTTTACTTATAACATGCACATATACGAATATCATATCAGAATGTTACATTACTAGAAACATATATCATATCAAAATGTCATATTTCCAAAAACATATATCAGATTAGAATGTCATATTTTCATAAACATATATTAGATCAGAATGTCATATCAAATCAGAACAAATCCTACCTTCATCCGCTACACACCAACTCCTTCAAACCAATCACACCAAATAGGACTACAAGAGTTCATCCATCCAATCACAATGGGTCGTGGTGGTATACCACTCATAATGGTGTTGCTGAGCTGCCAGACAGATATTGCGGTTTAAACGCTAGAATTACAGTAATACTGCCAGAAAACACTTCCTCCATCATATCAACCCACCCAATGCACATGCATTATCATAACAACATACATACATATCACATTAAAGGTATGACATGCATACCTAAACATATTTTTTTTACATATCAGAACATATCATATTGCTTATACTAACAATTATTCTACATACAGGTGTCATGCATCTTCTTACACGTAATTATGCTTTCAAAGTTATCAGAACATAGATCGTACATAAGTTTTTCACTTACTTTAACTATATCACAAACTGACACATATTGACAAATGTCACATTTCGAGTCTTATTTAAGTCAAATGGACCCCACGAAAAGTTTAATTACAAATTTTAGTGTCAAACGAGCCTAGGTGAAATTTTTAGAAAAATGGTCTCAAACGGCCCAATAAGCCAGCCTATGTGGCCCACATGACCTACTTGTTCAGACTGTGTAATCACACACGCCCGTGTACTCCATACGGCCTGGCACACGGCCTACTTAAATTGCCCGTGTAATTGTATACGCCCATGTGCTCCACATGATTGACCACACGCCTGTGTGGTGTACACGGACTATCACATGGCCAGCCACACGGTCGTGTGACGTAGTGCAATTTTTGAAACAACCCTTTTTTTTGGGTTTTTTTGAGTTCAAGACGAGTTTTCGGGTTAGTTTCACACATCTGAGATAATTCTAATAACCCACAGAAAAGTCGCACTCTAAATTCTACATACGATATTAAATCACATCGATTAAAAACCAAGTATCGATACCGAAATAAGTATTCGACACAAAAGTAATTAATGAATAGCCCTTAACTTTAATGTTTGGTCACTTACCCTTGCAAATAAAAGTAGCCCTAAACCATACTTAACTCGCTGACAAATTCTCGGCTCTACAATAATCGTTTAACAAATTCATAGAAACTTACCAGAACTAATTCAATCCAAATAGTTAACTCACCCTCTTACTTCATCACGAAAAGAGAACAATACCAAATCTTTACTAAACAAATACTAACACTTACCCGAAATAAAATAGCGAATTGACGAAGAATTGACAGCATGAATAGGCAGAGGATCGTAAAGAAAACAAAAATGAATAGGAGGGTGACAACAAATAATAAAGGTGATTAGTAAAGATGTGAGAAAAATCTAAAAGAAAACAATAGGGGAAAAATTAGAAGAGAGCGAAAAACTACAAAACTATGGCAACAAAAGAAAGAAGAAACAAAAATGAAAAACGTGAAAGCTATGGGGAAAATGGACTGCAAAATTGGGAAAGAGAAAGAAAGAGAGTAAGAGAAATTTTAGGAGATAATATCTCCTATACATTGGTTTTAAAAACTACCCACTAACTCCTATAATTATCCAAATCAGATTCTTTTCTTTAGAGTTTAAAACAAAAATAAACTCCATAGAAATAGAGCAGATATACAATAAGAAAGAAAGGGGAAATAATGGAGTGAATCGATGAGAAGAGAAGAGAGAAAAAGCGGTGGTAAAGGGTGATGGAGATGGTGGCTTTAAAAGGTGGTAGTGGCTAAGATGGGTGGTGTAAGGGTGGCTCAAAGGTGGATGAGTGGCGTATGGTGGTGGTATAGATGATGGTCACACAAAATAAAAGAAAAAGAAGCAAAAATGTGGTAGAGAACAACTAAATAAAGGCAACACAAGGTGGATGATAGAGAGGAGAAAAGAGAGAAAATGGAGAGTTTTGCAAAATGAAAACAAAAAAATGAGTGCATAGGCTACAAGGATTGGACGGGCTAGCCTACAATTGGAAAGAAAGAGAGACAATGGAGTGAAAAGTGGATCAATGAATGGGACAAAAGGAGTGGAAAAAGAAATAATAAAGGAAATTGGATCAATATAATGCAACTAGGAGGGGACAATAATGAGGTGTTTGACCAAGAATTTAATTGCAAAAATCTTTAAAAAAATAAAGTGGAGCGGGGAATTGAACTTGGGCCACTTGGGAACTTGACTAAGAATTGTCAATAATTAAATTTAAATTGGGGTGTGGCAACTCTACCGTCATTAAAAATAATTTTGTCCTCAAAATTTACATGATCAGAACAAATGGGGATATTGTCGACAAATCGAGTCTTCAAGTTCCCAAGTATCTTCCTTAGTTCTATGATTTTTCCATAACCTTTTTTTCTATTGCAATCTATTTTTCCTTAATACCCTAACCTTATGATCCAAGATTTGGACTGGCTCATCATCAAACGATAAATCTCGTCTCATATCGATCTTCTCAATTGAAACCAGACAAGATAGATCAGATTGGTACCGCCTCAGTATAGAAACATGGAACACGTAATGGATACTGTCCAGTTCCAGAGGTAACTCCAACTTATAAGCCACTGGTCCAATACTCTTAAGGATTCTATAAGGTTCAATAAACATTGGCCTCAACTTGCCCTTCCGAACAAATCTCTGAACCTTCTTTCACGATGATACCTTAAGGATTACCTGATCCCCAACACTATACTCTATATCTTTCCTCCTCAAATCAACGTAGGATTTTATCGATTCGGTGCCGCTCTCAATCTATCCTGAATCAACTTAACAATACTCTCAATCTCTTGAACTAAATTTAGACCGAACACTTTTCTTTCACCTAACTTGGTCCAACACAGAGGTGTCCTACACTTATGACCATACAATGCCTCATAAGGTGCCATCTGAATGTTCGATTGAAAGCTAGTATTATATGCAAACTCTAATAACGATAAATGCTCCTCCCAACTATAACAACCCAAAATAGGACATAGGAGGTTTATGGGTATTTTAGGAATTTTAGTCTATATGTGCTCGAAATTTTGTAAGGTTAGTATTCGATAATGTTTTCGACAATGGCTATTAGGAAATTAAGTCAATTTCGGAAAATGAGTTTTAAAAACCTTTAATTTTGACTGTGAGCTTTTTTGAAGCAATTTACCCAAAATTTTAAAATCAACCTAAAAACCCCTATTCTCCAAACTATTTCACGATAGAAACTTTCCCCCATTGTGCTCTTGTCGTCCCTTTGTTTCCTTTACTCTCCTAGTCAATTTTTACTTCCAAATCTTAATTACTTTTGGATTTCCAATATCATTTAAACTATAAATCTCTATTGAAACCAAGAAAACATCCAAAAATCTATTTAATTTCATCATATTCTTCAAGAGTGGATTTTCCAAAATTTCGCCAAATTTCGTTTTTTTTGTATTTAAGTTAACCAATCATCTTCCTAATAGTTTTAAATATTATCTAGACTTTTAAATTGCATTTCTAGCCATTAAAATGCATGTTTTAGATAAAAGCAAAAAATTTGGTTGTTAATAGTGAATTTTGGGTTTGTGGATTGAAATTAGGTTTTAAAGTGTTTTTCAACTTATTTTAACATAATTAGAAGGTTTTCAAAGTTACTTTGAAGTTTCATTAAGAGTTTACCGTGTTTTTATTGAATTTTCGTTATTATGGTCGAAACTTGTCGAAAAATTTAGATACCTTGAAACGTGTAGTTTTGTGTAGTTTAAAGATTGGAAATTAGTCGTTGATGAATGTAACTCTTTTCTTACAAAAAAATTAAATGTAGACTGAGTTATTCGAATTTTAAGTTTGTCATGCTAAAGGTTTTGGTTAGAAGAGAATGTAGCTTAAGGCTTATGTTTGTGATTGTTTAGGGTAAGTTATTGACTGATTGTTGATTGAATATTTGTGTGGTTTGTTTTGTTGAAGTGTTAGAGTTAATAGAACCTTCAACGAGTAGAGACAAAGGGAAAAAAAAGCTTGCCTAAGCTTTCGGTTTTCAATGGAAGATGATTTTCAATGAATGTTTTGGAATAATTGCTCATAGATGATTCATTGTGTAATTGAGAATTTAGATGTAGTTTAAACCCCACCCAAAGCTTTCATTGAATGCCCATGTTTTGGTCAATTGTTGAGTGACACGTCGAATACAAGCATCGAAATTCAACTTTTTTTTCTCTTGGATCTTCACCTTATAATTAGTGGTCCAATTCAAAATTGAGTCCACCTTTTCTCTATAAATATAAGTTATTTTGGAATTCAGTTCTTCCCTTATAGGAAAGTCCATTATCGCAAGTGCTTTTTCCCCCGTGCTAACCTTTTAGGTTAAAAAGTAGCGAAAAACTCACGTGCATGCTATTTTCAAGTAAAGAAAAAAAATAATTATTTGTATTATTTTGTTATTAAATAGTCATTTAGAGTTTTGCATCAATCAAGAAATATCTAAGTACACAATGCTTCGTTAGTTTCTATAAAGACAAGGCACCACATTATGGCGATTTAATATAATAAATACATGGTGAGTTGTTACATTAACTCTTAATTATTATTTTAATATAAAGTGAAAGACAAACAAAATAAGAATTTATAATTTTCCATAAATTGGTTTTCAGTGGGGGATGCTAGCTTTGATATAGAGGGAGGATGGAGGGAGATCTTAGTGCTCCGGAGGAGAAGACGGAAGTGGCGGCGTCTCCTACGTGTTGCGTCACCGGCGCCACCGGTTACATCGGGTCATGGTTGGTGAAGCTTCTTCTTGAAAGAGGTTATAAAGTTCATGCCACAGTGAGAAATCCAGGTTTCTTTCATCTTATTTCTTCAATATTTACATGTAATATTAAGAGTTAAATCGAAGGCTAAAAGAGAGAATTAAATTACTTGGAGAAAAATCTTAGACATGCATGCATGTTTATTTGTTATGAATCACTTTAAATATACATATAATTAGTAATGAAGTTATGTTATATATTTGTTTCCATTTAATGTAACAATAATTCACTTTCCAAGGTTTCATTTGGAATTGGATTTGAGCAATCTCTTATTACTCTTCAACTTGCTGGATTAGTCTTTGATTAAGTCTGTTTATGCATGATTTTGTACTTTATTATTTTTTGAGTTACTTAAGTGTATCAAGACTTGGGTAAATTAAGTTGTCCGAGTTCCACATGACAAAAATTAAGACAATTTTGAGTATTTTTCTTTCTTTTTTTTTTAATTTAACTCGAATAGATTATGAGCACAAATATATTTTTTTTTAGACTTCTAAATCATCCATTACACCCCCAAAAAATATGTACTGATAGGATTAAATCAGAACCTGGCTTGTTTTGTTGAATGGTTTATAGTAAAACCTAAAATGAAGCCTAATTCAATCTCAGAAAAGGCTTTCCATCTATTACAACTATGGAATGGAGGTGACCGACTGAGATTATTCAAAGCTGATTTGCTCGAAGAAGGGAGCTTTGATGAAGCTGTCAAGGGCTGCAACGGTGTATTTCATGTGGCAGCTTCAATGGAATTCGATGCCAATACAAACGAAAATATTGGTAAATTCTGCATTACCTTCAAGCATCATGTAACTTATATCAGTTATTTCAAAGCATTTTCATTCACAATTTTACTTGATTTTTGAAGAATCATATGTTAGATCAAACATTATTGACCCTGCAATCAAAGGCACTGAAAACCTCCTCAAATCTTGCTTGAAATCCAAGACAGTGAAAAAGGTTGTTTTCACATCCTCCATAAGTACTATCACTGCCAAAGACAGCAATGGAAATTGGAGATCTGTTGTGGATGAATCTTGCCAGACCACAATTGATCATGTCTTGAATGCAAAAGCAAGTGGATGGGTACAAAGCATTCTGCTTCATCTTCTATTCTACCTATGCTCCAACCAATTAGTTCTTCTTGCAATGGAACTTAAATATGTATATATATTCCTGGTATTCAACAGGTTTATGTGCTCTCCAAGCTTTTGACTGAAGAAGCAGCATTCAAGTTTGCAAACGAGAATGCTATTGACCTTGTTTCAGTGATAACCACGACTGTAGCCGGTCCTTTCCTCACAACCACCATTCCCTCAAGCATTCAAGTGCTCTTGTCACCAATCACAGGTTACCAGCAAAATGCTAGCATATAGGTGACCTAAAATGTCATATCATATAGGTTATCTACATTTTGGTTTATTAGCTAAATGTTTGTATTCATATAGGTGATCCCAAGTACTTGTCAATACTGTCTGCTGTAAAGGCAAGAATGGGGTCGATTGCTTTAGTTCACATTGAAGATATATGCAGTGCCCACATTTTTCTAATGGAGCATGACAGAGCAGAAGGTAAATACATATGCTGTGCCTGCAGCTCTCCCATGTATGAACTGATTAATCACCTTGCTCAAGAGAATCCGAGCTTAGATATTCAGAGGTAAGGTTTTACATGAAGGTATATTTGGTTGTTCTGAAATTCGGTAATCTGATTGGTTTCCCCTTTGGTATTTCTATGTTCCCAGGTTGGAGGCTGGGGAAAAAAGTACAAAACTTCCAGAGATTTCTTCAAGGAAGTTAAAAGATTTAGGCTTCACTTACAAGCATGGAATAGAAGATATAATTCATCAAACAATCACCGCATGTGTAGATTATGGGTTTCTGAAGATCTAGAGGCATATGTTTTGTTCCTACTTTCCTAGCATCCTAGTAATCAAAGTTCATAGCATTTATTAATGAAAGTGACAATGCGGACCTAGTTTACTGAAACATGACCGTGTCATGCGGCATTAAACAGATGGAACGGCGTCTATTGCGGCACCAAACTTGCCCTGTATTCTTATACCAGATTTAGTCTAACTTATTTTCAAAATGGCAATTAATTGAGATGGTAAGAAATCATGTACATATAGACTGATGAAGGCTAAGTAGTCTAAAACACAACTTACTGAGGGAACTTGAGACTTGGGCCCCAAAAAATAAATATAAAGACAGATGTATTTGCTTCTTGGTACCATTCAACTTTCCATTGGATTGGAAATTGTTGCAGAATGTATACATAATCTACATATTTAATGCAAAAGCTAATTCTTCAACTAACTCAACCAACTTCTTTCCATTAATGGTCCAGGGTTGGTTATAAGATTATTCTATCCCACTTTGCTTGATTTGGGGCCATTCTAGGCTAACTTCAATTTTCTTACCAATGACAAAAGTAACTTCAAGGGATCCAATTGGTATCCAAATGGTATTATGAACTCAAAACACCCAGCTTGCCATAAAATGAACTCTAAAGTTGTGCATTTTTTTTAATCCTGTTGAGTCAATAACTAGCCATGCCATTGCAGTCAAACAAAAGAACAGCCACCTTTTAACATGGTTAGTTGATTCCTGGAAGCAGAAGCTAAGGGAGTAGTAATTAAACCAATGTAGCTTCGACTCTTTATCGATACTCATAATATTCGGATATGTATACAAGGATATAATCTTCCAATGATCCTGCAAAGACATAGCATAACTTATTCTAAGTTTAAATGTTCATAGACTAAACTTGATTCTAGTAGGGCTATTTGGATTTTTCTTGAGTGATGATTTCAAAGTATTTTTTCTAATAATTACTCCTGAAACAGAAAATATTGACAGTACAAAATCTGAATGAATAATAAATTTTAGTTGAACCTATCAAAAATATTGACTTCAACCGCGAATAGCTCAGGAAGGTGACAGCCCACATGATGATGAAGAGTCTAAATCAGTTCCGGAATTGGAGTTCAATTTTAAAATGGAGGAAATAAATATCTTCCATTTGTTTTCATCTGCTTCCAAACTACCCCCAATCCAATATTTAAGACATTATTTAATGGAATTCGATGTCTAGAATTTATGTTTTTTCTTTTCTTTTTTTTTTCAGAGAAGAGAAATGAGGGTTTGCATTCATTTATGAGATGCATGTGCCAGAGAGCTTTTAAAAGCTGTACTGATGTTGCAGTAAGAAGATGACATAATTAAAATCCATACTCATGTAGAAGCTGTAAAAAAATCCTTCCAGGTAACCAGTAAAATTTATAGTTTCAAATTCAAGAGAGGGAAACAAAGAAGGGTGTTTATTTTTTTACAGACAGTGACATTCAAATCTTAAAACCAATGTAATTAAAATTAGGATTGCAAGACCATGTCTAAGATGCAGTCTTTTCAAGGTATTTGTCCTGTTGGAATGGATTAAAAAATTATTTGAGCCTTACCTTGTCCAGCCAGGACCACATGTCTATTCATGTTTTGATATTAGCTAGTGGACATTAACATTCATTATTATTTTTTGTTCATTGTTTTCCTAAGAGAGCCATACCAGAAAACACTAAAACATGCTTAGAAGAGTCCCATGTTCTTAAATCACTAATTTCCATTGAGTTTGAATCTAAACACGGTCCATGCTTCATTGAGTGGATTTACAACTTTATAAAATGAAATCAACAAGACAACAATTTAACTTGTTCTCTAACCTCTATGATATACACACAGACATATGTAAGCAATCATGTAACTGGTTGGAATGCTTAATCAATAATCAAATTATTGTACCTTTTTCAAAAGAGAGGGAAAACAAAAAGATTCCATTGATTACAGAATTATATCTATCTTTCAAATCCTGGATTTGTCTCTATATATGTCAATATCTGGATCTCTTATCCAAAAGGCTGACAAAGGTATTAAGTGCATATATTTGAAAAAACTGTAATGAAGCTTGAAATATTCAATCATGGTTGATGAAATATAAATTTTTCCACACATTTTTCATCTACAATACAGTTCCTAAACACAAAAGAAGCAATATAATTGCATGAAAAACCAGAACATATCAGCAATTAACAAGAATATTGCAAGAAGAATGAGAATTCTTTCCAAAAAAGAAAAACTCTACCAAGGAAAAAGGGATTCACATAACTTTCATAAAGTCACAACTTGTGTCTTCTAAGGTTTGCAGATTACCACAAAACAAGGAAGTAGAGCTCTAGGATTGAGCAGATAAAGTTCTTCGATGTTCGAATATAGACCGACTTTCCCGGCCAACGAATCAAACCCGGTTTGGCCTGCCATTTCTTGTATATTCTCCAAAGGTCTATGAACTCGTCCAGCTATTACCCTGCAAACTATTAAAGCTTTCCTTATAGATGGATCGTCTTCGAGAATTTGAATGGACTCGAAAGCTCGTCCACTTGTGGAAGTTGTAAAAACACCAAGTCCTTCCTTGAGCTCTTTCTTGGCAGAGAATCCATTCCTAATAATCCGACATACACAACATTTTTCGGATGTACAAAGACTTGAGGAGCCATTTAGACCAAGAGAACATGCCACGGTTGTGCCATAGAACCTCAACAGCTCATTTCCATCAGCAATGCACCGAGGATGTTTCTTGGGAAGTTTGCTTGCTTTAATCTTCACCATTTCTCTATAATCTTCGAATCGAGCCAGAGTCTTTTGCATGTTGTGGACCTTCAAAACCCTTTCAATCCGGCCACAATGGTTCTCAGACTTTAACCAACTTGTTCGGCATATGATTTCAACAATCTTCCTAGATGAGTCGCCTTCCACAAGTTCAGTAACTGCCAAAGATGGAGAATGTTTAACAACTGATAATGAAAAGTTAATTATGAAAAACAAAACCCCACACTGGATCTTATCTGCTTGAATTATTTTATTGAAGAAAGTATGGCCATATCCAATCAAACTACCAACAACAAAAAAAGGGCACTTAAACTTGGATCTTGTAACCAAAATATGTGCAGAAAATTTAAACTATATCTGGGTTTTTCTCCAGGTTTGGATAAGTCTACAAACATGACTAGAAAAATAATGCTAGGATGTGTGGTCAGAGGAAAGTGGATGATAAAAAGTACCAAGAAGATAAGAAAACAATGGAGGAAAAGTAAAGAAGAGATTTTACGATAAATGGAAAGGTTGCATCTTTGAAGAAATTGAGAGAAAAACAAAAATGGAATCCAAAAAAGAAATTACCAGCATGCTTAGATAGATGGTGAGTTTCAGCAGCTTCCCATTTGTTGAATTGTTCTCCACATTTGTGACAAGTGACTGTAGAACTTCCATTAGAGTCTGCGTCAAGTGGAACTCTATTGCTTGAATGCCCATTTCCACCACTACCTTTCCTTTCTGATACAAGGAAAGGTGATTTCCTTGGAGGAGTAGTAGTGGAAGAATTCCTAAAAGAAGGGTTAAAATAATGCATTGTTGGGTGACCTCCAGGCCCTGGTGTTCCAGGCCTTAAAGTACCAACAAAAGTTGAGCCACCACCGCTCCCACCACCACCGCCGCCGCCATTAGCATCCATGTTACCTCCATTAGTGAGACTATCTTGGAAGCCTCCAAAACCAGTGATTTTGAGCTCACACCTAGAGTTGCTAAGAATAACTTCATGGGTAATAGGGTTAAGGAACTCACTGCTCCCAATGGATCTAGGACTACAACTGGGTGGCTTCTCTAAATGTCTCTTGCTTCCATGAATGACATCCTTGAGGTTTGCTATAGACCTTGAACAACCAGACCTCCCTGCTTTCCTTGTCAATATTGTACTCAATTGCTTCCTGGTTTTTGGGTCATGAACGTCTGATGGCTCTGATTTGCAGTGTAAAGATCTCTTCAATGAAAACCAAACTGTTGGCATTGTTTTTTTTTTTTTTTTT
>JABEZY010257578.1:279-14176 GCA_013467495.1 Gossypium gossypioides
TTATCCAAGCTCATTTTTTGGGATTATATTTTTGCCCAAACCCTCCCACATTTCAGGCGGGCATTCAGGCTGGACCGGGTGGCCCAACTCATGATCAGGTCTAGCTATAATACAGGGATCAATTAAATACTTTAACCTTTTATAAGGTATGGTTGAAATGGGCCGGGTTGGCCCTTAAATGAGTATACTCAAAAGAGAACATCCAAATTGACCCCAAAGATTTAATGGTAGCAATAAAGAGAGAAAAGGGAAAATAAGGTGCAAAAGCATTATCTTTTTGTCCTAAAATTCACTCAACTTTGTTAAACCATCAATTACGCCATGAGAAAGGATGCACCACTCTTTTTATAAGCCCTTGTTTAGCATTGTAATAGCTATTGCGCCATTGATATCATTTATTTAATTATTAACCTAAATTGAAAGGGTCACCCTTCTCAACTCTAATTGCTACCTTTAGTAATTTTTTTTTAATATTTGCATAAAAATATTTTTTATTTTGTAAATAGATAATAAATTGGATAGTATTTTAAACAAAAAATTATATATAAATTATGGAAGTGAGAAATCGAATCACAACTCAGTTAGTTAGTAAATAAATTATATAACATTAGGTAATTTATATGTTATCAGGTAATTATTTGATGTGTGAAATTTTTAGACTCCACAAATATGGTTAAAGAAGTGATAAGTGTTTGATTTGTTTATATATTAATTTTTAAAATTCTTTTACTATATCTTTAGGACACATGCAATCCCTTCAATCCGCTTGTGGAATTTATGAGATAATTGTCTTTTATAATTTTAACTTATGTTTGGGCTAAAGGAAAGAAGCAACGTTAGGAAACAAGGAGATAATTTTCGAAAAACCTTCAAGTTGGTTTTCAAATTCACCTTCATGAGTAGACTTATCCATGGGTTGGACTGGGCCATCCGAAAAGTGGGAGGATTTGGGTAAAAATATAGGCCCGAAAAATAGGCTTGGGCAAAAAAAAATAAGGCCTGTTTAGAAAGCGGGTAGGGCCTCGGGTAAGGCTTTTTTCACACGAGTTCGGTCCAGCCTGAATTTGCAAAATTTTTTTTTATTTTCTTACTGTTTTTTACTGTTTTGTTACTATTTTCTTGTTTTTTTATCACTATTTTGCTACCATTTAACTATTATGTCGTCACCACTTTGTTATGATTATTTGGATATTGTATAACTCTTGTTTTATTGTTAATTTTGTTACTGTTTTAGATACTTTTGCATGTTAAGTTACACATATGTTAGTGTTATTTCAGTATACATATTTTTTTAATTTATTTCAATTTTTGGGAAATATTTATTTTAATATTTTTAGTATTTTTTATGTATTATATTTTTTTTAAAAATTATACAGTTTAGCCTTCTCATATGCTTATGCTTGGAATTCCTCTATTTCATTCAGTTCTAACAACCTTTTATGGCTAGTAGCGATCCAATGCATATTTAGCTTTTTAATAGCCCAAAATGTTTAATGCTCTAGCTAAAAAATTAGGTGACATGACTTCCTATAAATAAGCTTAAAAGGAGACATCCCCAACGGTGTTTTGAATGTCGTACGATAAGCCCACAAAGCTTCATCCAATCTGGAGGACCAATCTTTTCGAGTTGGGTTCACCACTTTTTCTAGAATTTGTTTAATTTCTCTGTTAGAAATCTCCGCTTGTCCATTTGTTTGAGGATGATATGCCGTGGCAATCTTATGTTTTACCCTATACCTATGCAAAGCATTAGCAACTAATTTGCAATCAAAATAAGAACCTTCATCACTGATAATTGCCCGAGGGGTACCAAATCTTGTGAAAATGTTCTTGTGCAAAAACTCAACACTGACTTGGAATCATTTGTAGGAAGGGGTACCGCTTCGACCCACTTAGAGACGTAGTCCACTACCACGAATATGTAGAGATTGTCAAATGATGGTTGGATTGGACCCATAAATTCGATTCCCTAAACATCAAACAACTCAATCTCTAAAATATTTTGCAACAGCATTTCATGTCTATTAAATAAATTACCTGTCCTCTGACAACGATTGCATGAGTTATGGAATTCCTGGGCATCCTTGAACAAACTCGACCAATAAAAACCAGATGGAGTACATTGGCAGTAGTTCTCATTCCTCCAAAGTGTCCTTTGTGAGGCGCTAAGTGATAATGTTGCAGGATGCTATGTTCTTCGTCATCAATGACACACTTCCTAATTAGCTGATCAGCATATTGCTTGAATAAAAAGGGTTCATCCCAATAATAATACTTGGTATCATGAAGGAACTTCAGTTTTCTTTGGCTATTAAGATTAAGTGGCAGCAGCCCACTTACTAAGAAGTTCACTATATCGGCGTACTAAGGTAATTCCATGGCATCCAATAATTGCTCGTTTGGGAAATCTTCCTTAATAAGTTGAACATTGCCATTTTCATTTCTAGCTTCTAACCTCGATAGGTAATCAACTACATAATTTTCAGTCCTTTTTCTATCTCGAAAATCAAACTCCTTATTTTTCCTTTGTCCCAACACTGCTCTCATGGCATAATTGTTGGCGTCACACATGAGTTCAAAAGGCAGTGTCCATTCTGGAACGATTACAATTGGTGTTGTTACCAATCATCTTTTCAGCTCATCGAAAGTAATCAAACAAGGTTCATCAAAATTGAAAAGTCTATTCTATTCCAACAAGGCACACAAGGGTTTAGATATCTTCAAAAAATCCTTAATGAATCTTCTATAAAATACCACACGACCTAGAAAACTCCTAATACCCTTGACATTGGTCGAAGGCGGTAATTTGTTTATCACCTCAATTTTTGCTTTGTCAACTTCAATCCCTTGCTGCGATATCTTATGACCTATCACGATACCTTCACGAACCATGAAATGACATTTCTTCCTATTTAAAATAAGATTTGTTTCTTCACAACGACACAGAACCAATTCTAGATTTTTTAAGCAATCCTTAAAATTATTGCCAAACAAAGAGAAATCGTCCATGAAGACTTCAAGCAAATTTTCCACCATGTCCGAGAATATCGCCATCATTCAACGCTGAAATATTGACGGGGCATTACATAACCCGAATAGCATTTGACGAAATGTAAAAGTACCATATGGACAAATGAAAGTTATCTTCTCTTGGTCGGTAGGAGCGATAGCAATCTGATCATACTCTGAATAACCATCCAATAAATAGTAAAAGGCTTTCTCAGCTAATCTATCTAACATTTGGTCAATATATAGTAAGGGGAAATGGTCCTTCCGAGTTGTCTTATTGAGCTTGCAATAATTCATACACACTCTCAATCCTGTGACAGTACGACTTGAAATAAGCTCATTATTATCATTGCTGACCACTGTGACACCTCTTTTCTTAGGCACACATTGTACAGGACTCACCTACGAGTTGTCGGAGATCAGGTAGATAATATCAGCATCTAACCACTTGATAATCTCTTTTTTAACAACTTCCTTTATGATTGGATTCAACCTCCTCTGATGTTCAATGAATTGCTATGGTAATCCTCCAATAAAATTTTATGCATATAAATAGCAGGGCCGATTCCCTTGATGTTGGCAATTGTCCATCCTAATTCCTTCTTAGGTTGTTGCAGTACTTCCAACAACCTCACCTCTTGATCGGGTGTTAACTCAGCAGAAATAACTACTGGAAAAATGTTGTTTTCTATCAAATAAGCATACTTTAAATGTTGTGGCAAATGCTTCAACTCCAGTGTGGGAAGTTCCTCTATAGAAGGTTTAGGAGGCTTGAGAAAGTGATATGATAAATCGAAGGATTCAAACTTCTTCCCTAGTCTATCCACAAGCTGCTTGGCTTCCGCAAGTTCACCAAGGTCCTCAAAAATTATTGCGTCACTCCACTCAAGCGAGTCTTCATCACTATTAGAATTGTTGTGCCAATATCTTGTGAACTCTTCCTCTACTGCTGCCTCTATTAGGTCAATGGCATGACATTATTCATTATTATCAATGCATTTCAAGGCATCAAATACATTGAATGTAATATGCTATTCATTTTCCCTCATGGTCAGTTCAGCTTTCTGCATATCAATTAAAATACTACCTATAGCAAGAAAAGGTCTTCTAAGAATAATTGACATATCATGGTCAGCTTCACATTCTAAAATAAGAAAATTTACTGGAAAACTAAACTTGTCTACTCTTACCAGCATGTCTTCAATTTTACCTTTCGGATGTGCATAGGATCGATCAACCAGTTGCAACGTAACTGTAGTAGGTCTTGCTTTCCAAATTCCCAGCTTCCTAAAAATAGACATAGGCATTAGATTTATACTCGCTCCTAAATCACATAATGTCTTTCCGACATAATGATTTCCAATTAAACAAGGGATAATGAAACTTCCTAGGTCCTTCAACTTTAGAGGTAACTTATTCGTCAACATCGCTGTGTACCCTTCAGTGAGAGAAATAGTTTCAAATTCTACGAATTTGTGCTTCTTTGACTGTATGTCTTTTATAAATTTCACATAATTGGGCATATTGTTTACAATTGTGAAATTGTTGAGGAAATGGTAGAGATGGTCGTCCTTCAGGTTGCTGATGTTGTTTTATCATAGCATTTTTATCAGCAAGATGATCTGATTCTTCTATAATATTCTTTTGTTTAGCCTGTCCAGACGCAGTGTGATTTTTAGACGTTTCTGAAATCTTTCCATTGTTGTAATCTAATTTTCCCTCTTCTGCCATGGCATCTTTAACGATTTCATTCAGCTGAGTCCCACATCTGAGAGTAATTACCTTACAATGCTCTTTCTCTTGTGATCGCAAATTATTAGTATCACTTGGTAGAGCTCCTTGTGGACTCGAACTCAAAGCCTTTGCTATCTACCCCACTTGATTCTCAAGAGCTGGAAGAGATGCAGCTTGACTCTAAATTAGGCATCATTCTTGGCCATATATTCTTTCAACAAGGCTTTAATAGATGATGATGATGATGATGATGATGATGATGCCGATTCCTGACCTCGTTGGAAATTTTGCCTTGGCATAGGTTGAGTATAACCAGGAGATGCGTTGATGGCATTCTGTCTTGCCGCATTGTTAAAATTCCCCGCACCTTGATTATTCCAACTAAAGTTTGAATGCTGCTTCTACGTTGGATTGTAGGTGTTGGAATAGGGGTTATTGTTTTGGTTGAAATTACCCATGTAGCACAAAAATGCTAGATTTGATGGGCATTCATCAAACACATAATCTTCACCATAATAAACACACAATAGTTTAGATGATTTTGTTACAACCCATTTCTCTATGATGTTAGAACAATGGTTTCGGGGCCACAAATTTAATATTTACTAGTATTATATAATGTAATGATAAATTTTGATTTAATAAATTTTGTTAAATGAATGAAAGATTAGGTTCAAGTGGTAAGACCCTAAAGTCAAGTGGTTTTAGAAAATGAGGTATTAGGACTTCGTTTCTATAAACCGAGCTGTAAATATTTTATTAAATATTTACAAAGCATTATTAAGGTTGTATTAAAGTTTCGTTGAGAAATTTTGATGTTTAAAAGGTTAATTAGGTGAAAGGGACTAAATTGTAAAATGTGTAAAAGTTGAATGTTATTAGTTAAATGGATCTAATAGCTATAAAAAGGTAAATTCATGGACTTCGATGATAACTGTACCATATTTAATGTGAGTGGACATTCATGGATAGGTTGCATGGTAAATTTTATGAATTTTAAAGGTTATATTAGTAATTAAATAATATAAACTAAAATCAACCTAACCTAAAATTATCATATTCTGCATTTTTTAATTTTTCAACCGAATAGCTATTGTGAGGGGAGGAAAAACATTCGGCCAAATTGATTTTGGGTGCATGGTAAGTGTTTTGATCCCATTTTTAATGATTTTTATGTTTTTAGGCTCGAATTAGCGTAATCTAGCTAACTCGAGGATCAATTTGTTAAATTGATAAATATTTAGAATTTTACCATGGATGAAATTGTGATATTCTTGAAATTTTATGATAGATTATAAAGCTTGATTGTTAAATATAAGTATTTTGTAAAGTAATTTTTGGTAATTTTAATTTATAAGGACTAAAATGTAAAATTAGTAAAAGTATAAGGACTTGATGTAAAATAACAGCAAATATGGGCTGTAATAGGGTTCCAAATATTTTGTCTAAACTTGAAATGGAATAAAAATGGTTAATTTGCATGTTTTGAGATTAGGGACTAAATTGTAGAAAAGTAAAATGTTGGGGAAATTTTGTAAAAATGTCAAAAACTTAATTGCATAAAATGAATCTATTTTTCTATTAGAATTGGTGAATTAAATGAAATCATTTTTTTAGATCAAGAACGAGTGGAAAATTGAGGAGAAGAGAAAATTACCAAATAGCCCATGTACTTAGTTGTTGCTGCAATTTACTCTGGTAAGTTCGTATGAACTATAATCCTTATAATGTCATTTAAATTAAATGTTTAATATGTTGTTTTTAATGTAAATGAATCAATAAATATATGAATGTATCCATATTATGATGAATTGACGGATATCAAGTCTAGTTGAACCCTAGGAATTCTTAGGATACAACTGATATGTCATTAGAGATTTCATGTTTTGGGTGGATGAGGCCCTGCATTTGTTGCGAATACTTCACAACTCGTGTGAGCAGCATCGTGTAGTTTACATTCCGACCCACAGCTCGTGTGAGCAAGCCCATTTCATAGCTTGTGTGAGCACTAATGTAAAGGAAATGTTACGGTTATATGTAAAGACACATTTCATGTGAGCTTTCTCGTGTATCCGATGTAATTCTAGATGGTTCAATGGGTATGAAAAGGAAACGAAATGGTAAGTATCCAAAAGGAATGAGTCATGAACTTATGAAAAGGATTTATGATCCAAATGGTGTGATTACATGTATAAATCTACCTCTTTTATGGATGAATGCATTTGAATCATGTACAAGTGCACTAACTTGTGAATTGATGATTTTTTTAGGCTTATGCTAAGCATTTGTAATGGAATGGTAAGTAAGTAAATGAAATGGTTCATAGTTTTATGAAAATGTTGATGATTATGGTATTGTTGATGAATTAAAGGTTATGTTTATATATGGTAAACTTCATATATTATGGATGATCTCATATGCAACATGATGTTATAAAAAGATTGATAAATTAAATTATGTGCTTATATATGGAAATTTACTTATACTATAGATAAATTTATTTATATCATGGATAAGTGAACTTATTAATTTGTGAGTTCGATGATGGTGTTATATAGGCTTTTATTAAGCTTATGGCATTGGTAAAGGTCTGTAATTATTCTATAAATTTCATTATTGATATGTAAGTTATGTTTTAAATTTATACGAGCTTACTAAGCATTCATTGCTTACGTAGTTACCTCTTTTGTTTTATAGGTCATCTAAAGCTCAATTTGGTTGGAAGCTAGTCGGAGACCTATCACACTATCTAGTGGACAGTTCAGTAGTTTTTTAGTAATTTGGCTAAGGTTTATAATGTAATGTATAGGGTGATTTGTAAAGGTATTTTGGTGAATGTGTTAATGGTGTTTTGGCATTTATAAGCTTTGAAATCTATGTTGGTTTAGTACACTTTGATGCCTTACAAGTTATGTTATTTTGGTTACCTTAATGTGCTTGTTTATAAGGTTCTCTTGGCATGTTGATGATGGCTTGAAAATGGTTACTTGTGAAATGTTTTAGTTCATATTTGAACTAGGTTATTATGTTTGGAAATGGTAATATTAACATGTTTATGTATCTGATGTATAGGATGTTTTATAATGGTGCTTTGATATGTTTATGACTTGAAGATCATGTTTGGTTGATGTACTTTAATGTTTACTAAATTTTATCATTTTTTTGGTCATTTGCTAATGCTTGTATTTAAGACTCTTTATGGTATGTTTAAAATGGTTTGATAATGATCAATTTGTGGTATGTTTTGGTAGTATTTGAATTAGGTTATAATGCTTGAAATAAGGTAACGTTGGATTGCTTTAGCATGTTATGATTTGGTATATTTGTGGTGCCTTTGAATGGAATATTGGTTAGGTAAATTAGGATGCTTGAAATGGTATGTTTCTGCAAGTTTGAATAGAGTTTAGGTCCCTTTGAATATGTGTTTAAATGGTTTGAAAAGTTAGAATGGAATGGTTTGGTTCAAGGTGAATTTTGGATCCACACGGCCTGAGACATGAGCGTGTGACTCAATTATGTGAGGCACACGATCGTGTGTCATCTGAGAGTTCTTTTGATGCAAGTTAGAGAGTTACACGGCCTGGCACACAGGCGTGCGACACGGCCGTGTAACCCAACTAAAAGAGTTACAAGAGGGAGGAAACGGTCGTGTGACCTAACTAAAAGAGTTACACGGGTGAGGACACGGTCGTGTGTCTCTAGTTCAAAGGTTACACAGCCTGAGACTCGGGCGTGTGTGGCACATGGCCTGGCCACACGGCCGTGTGACCCTTGTTTTGCAAATTTTGCATCTTTTTCCTACACTTTTCAAATTGTTTCCAATTGATCCCAATTTTCTTTTAAGATACTTTTAGGGCCTCGAGGGCTTGATTTAGGGACAATATGCAAGTGTATGAATTGTTTATAAAATGGTTAAATTGTTGATGATATTATGTTTAATTATTTTTGTTTGATCGATAATACTCCGTAATCCTAATCTGACGACGGAGATGGGTTAGTTAAATATGATACATGGCAGTCAATGAAGTGATTGCATCAAGCTCCACGGTGTCAACAATTCTTCTACCAGTCCAACTCGCATGGTAAGATATTGATAATCATTGTTGGCAATCCGTTCTAAAATCTCATACGCTTCATTGTAAGATTTATCCAACAAGGTATCATTGGCAGAAGCATCAACTACCATTCTCGTATGTGTATTCAACCCATTATAAAACATCTCCATCTAGTTCTAGTGCTGAAATCCATGCATCAAACATTTCTGAAGTACTTCTTTAAATCTTTCCCAAGCTTTATACAACGTTTCATCTTCTAATTGTCGAATAGACGTGGTGTTTTTTCTAAGCTTGACATTCATGTTTGGTGGATTATACCGTAGCAAAAACCTCTAATAAAGATCATTCCATGATGCCACTGTCCCTGACGGTAAAGCATTCAACCATGCTCTTGTTCGATCTCTAAAGGAATATAAAAATAATTTAACCCTCAGGGCGTCTTCAGGAACACCCTGTTGTCTAAATAAGTCACAAACTTCTAGAAAAGTTTTAAGTACAGTCTTGGATCCTCATTTGGTGACCCACTGAACTATCCAATAGTATACAGCATCTGAAACATTACTGGTTTCAATTCAAAATGTTGAGCTTGAATATGTGGTCTGACTATCCCTAGATTCAGATCATCGAAAATTGGAACAACATGTTCTTGAATTGGCCTGTATTAGTCATGTATCACGTGATGAATAGGAAGATCAACATCCTGACCATTTGGATTTAATGGATCATTTAGACCAAGATCATTCTCGTTCCTAGCCATGTTACACACTTCTCTTCCCCTTCTTCGCAAAGTTCTCTCGATCTTAGGGTAAAAAAACATATTCTTCGTTAACAAGAATGTCTAGTCAAGTTCAATCTTATTCTACTGCTCAGAATAGTTCTATTGTGGTCTGCTTCTTTCGAGAGCTAGGCCTTGAGTTACCTCACCTAGGGAAATATATGTCTATAGGCTTTGAGTTTGGTTCCTACTACTAATCTTCTCATTTTTGTACAGAACATTGTTCTATGTCTAGAGTCTGCTACGAGTATTCTTTCGAGTACTCGCTCATATCATTCAATTTTGATCTAACTAACGTAACCTTGTCAAAATTAGATTAATTTTATAAACATGCTTCATATTCACCTATGTCTAGAGATTACACGCATGCTATTCATAAATACCATTGAATGAAATAGTAAATTAAAACTAATCTAAGCCGTGGGCAATAAGGGAAATAAAAGTTTCATCAAGTAATCCCAACCCTATGAGTTTAGCTCATAGGTTGGTGAATAAAATCCAAATTCAAAATAGTAATTAACATCGTTTCCTTAAATCAAATTACAAAACAGAAAATAAAGAATTAAAGGTAGAACTCAGGAAGATAGCTTTCGCCTATCTAGCCCACAACTCCGGCTACGAAATGTCTTTCGGTGACCAGGAGGAACTGCCTAAGTCTTCCCTTTTGCATCACTGTCCTTGCTGCAACCGCTACCCTCTATTTTCGTCTAAGGGATTTCTCCTTCCAAAATGACTCTCTAACCGTCAACCCCCTTTTCAGTTTTTATTTTTGGGTTTTATATCTCCTCATTTAGGGTAGACCCATCATCCCATGATCCTATTATCTTTTTCCCCTTTTTTTAGGTAGATTTTTCTAGTACACGTACAGTAGGGCTGATAATGGTTAAGTGTTGACTGGATCGCTTCCTGGCATTACCATGGAATTTGTGTTGTTAAACCGTCCAACCTTTTCCCACGACAAACCTTCACTTCTTTACTTCTTTTACTTATTTTGCACCTACCACCTAATAAACAAAGCCTTCCCGCAAATAATTAAAAGTAACATGTAATAACATTTAAGCATAGTCCAAGCCTTTTAATGCAATTTCCTAAATATGCTAATGGAAAATCCTAAAATGCGACCAAACTTACCTAAGTACAGGCAATTAACCAAGTCTAAAGACATAAAATATAACTCTTTTCAAGAGTTATCAATATACTATCCTGAGTATATATATGTTTGTCCCTCCCCACATAAACTACAGTTTTGATAAGGGAAGGAGGCAGATGAACGCGGAAGCAGATCGTAAAGTTTGTTATTTCGTGGACTTGACTTAGGGATCTAGACATTCTGACAGAAACCTAGATTTTAAAACAACCTAAAACACAAATGAATCCAAGTCAGATAAAAAAATAAAGAGAACAATTACAAATAAATAATCAATGAATAAAATAAAAAAATGATATCAAATATTAGAATAATAAAGAATAAAATAAAGAAGATAGATGGAAAAGATCGAACGTAACATATAGAAGTCCTAATAAGCCTTGGAAACAAGAAGAATCTACAATTGCCTTCAAGTGGCTCTAATTTCCCCTCTAAGAAAGAAATCTTGGAAAGAAAAAGTTTGAAGATGAATAATAGTCAATTGTTTGAATTGATTAACTCTTCTAAAAGAAAACTCAAGAAAAATTCTTGAAAGAAAAACTCAAAGAGAATTGATTAACTCAAAAGAGAAGTTGAATAATAGTTAATTGTCTGAATTGTGTACAATGCAAAGGCCTATATATAGGCTAGGGAAATAAATCTAAATAATACTCTTAAGTATACAAGAACTCTAATTAATCTAAACAAGAAGTAGTTTTAAACTAAACTTTCTTGTTGACATAGAACTCCTAAATAACTTAAACTACTTAATAATTATAAAAAATATGAAATAATAAAATAACAAGAGCTGATAAATACAATATTGGGATCATATATAATAAAAATTAAGCCCAAAACTGAAACCCAATATGATTTAAACTCGAATTAAAAGCTCAAAACTCATAATTCCCATCATAATTACGTTCAGAAATTTTGCTTGCACAATCTTTATTAAAACGGTCATAAATTGAACTCCCAAACTCAAAATTAAGTTATTCAAAGTGCACTTTCGAAACTAAGAGATAGATCTTCAAACGCCATGAAGATATATCAATCCAAAAATGTCTGGATCCCATCCAAAAAGTCATCGTAGGTTTGTTGATTTCTCAAACTTGAAAATTTGTAGCTTCAATGAATGGAATTTAATAAATTTCACTCACCCATGCATGTATCAGGTTTCAATGAAGCCTTATACTGGGAGTGAATCTCTCGTCAACCTTTCAAGGTCTTCCTCTAATGTACAGATTTTCTTTAAGCGCTTCCTAGTGGTTCTTAATGGTAGATCCTTACTCGTGATCCACGAAAAATCCCCTTTCGTTTGCCTCTACACAGGGTTGTATTGGCACACCATTCCCTCAACTGATTTTGGTTGGGTTACCACACTACACCCTACCATCTTCCTTTTTCACCACTTTGGTAGACTTTTCCCATTTCTGTTACTATTGCCTTTTTTAATGGATTCCTCAAACCCACTAGCAAGCTTGTGCTTTCCAACTCCTGCATTTTCTTCAAATCTTTTTCCCTCACTGCATGATTTTCCATGCTTGCCATCTTGGTGGCCACCCTTTGTTTAATGTCCCGGTAGACTACCCTATTTTTATTGTCCTAGCGGAATACCTCGCTTTTAATGTCTCGACAGATTCTCAATATTGCCATGGCTGAGCTATGGTTTTACACATCATTGTCTCATCTTTAATATCCTGGTGAACTCTCTATGTTGCCATAGTGGAGCTATGGTCTTACGCGATATACCTATTGTTCAACGTCCTGGTGGACTTCCCCATCTTACTATCCCGATAGACTCTATTGGTTGCCATAGTCGAGCTATGTTCTTACACCCTAAACTTGTTTGAGGTGTCTCCCTGAAAGACCTTACCGTCATCGCGATATTGCTTTATGGAACCTATAAACCATTGTCACGGTGTTGCGCAAGACAGTCGATATTATTTTGGTTCACATTTAACCTTCATACTCGAACACCGAAATGTCCCCTCTACAAGGCTCGAAGCTTCGCACATCATGGTTTGCATCTAGCAATACCGAATTGTGAAATCTAACTGAAATTTAATTTCCCTATCTATCCATCCATTCCTCCATTTTGTCATTTCTAACATTGATGCTCGAACACCGTAATGTCCCTCTGCAAGGCCTGGAGCTTCGCACATCAGGGTTTGCACCCAATAATTTTGGATGGCGGTATACGGAAACTCTTTTTCCCTAAACTATTCATCCCTTCAACAATTTTCCTCCATACTCCACAATTCATAAAGACACAAGCACATGCATTTTATCACATGAAATGGTAACATGGTGTACGCTAAATTTATATATTGTACCATAATTAATTCATGCGTACCAACACACTTGCAGATACTCATATACCTACTCATCCTTATGAAGACATATCATTCAAAGCACATCCATATATCGAGTATAAAAGCTCACCTAATTCTTCTTTGCCTCATCAGTTTAGCCTTTCCGAAGTCGAAGCCTCCATTCTCCTAGCAGCTAAGCATGACAACCAAAGTGATAAATTAAACTTAGCAATTTCAGCTTAAAAACTCAGTTTCCAGAAACATGTATAACCTCTCAAAAGTTCTAAAAATTTTTAGCTTCATTTCTTAAATTTACAAACATTGAAGGACTTAGAACCTTACTAGCTTATTGAATCTCTACTTTTTCGACTCAAACCCCATGATCACCGATTCATGCAGAGCTTCTCATACTTATCTCTTCTTCGAATCAAACAAGAAAAAGATGGAGAAAAAATAAAATAGAATTAAAAAGAATCCTCCCCCCGGGCATTCCCTTCTCAGCTATTTATAGCCCTTCACACAAGGTTTTCAATCTTATAAAAATCATTTATTGATAATCATTTTGTCTCCCACTAAGGAACCAGTTGGTTCTAGTCCAACCGAACCAGAATTGAAACTCAACTATGTCCAAATTAGCATCTAAATTTTCCCATTTTTTAGTATAAGTCATCAACTTATAGTTTTTTCAATTTTATCCCTAATTATTCCTATGTTTTGGACATAAAGAAAATCGAGTGTCACAATAGAAATAAGTTTTTTCTTGATTACCTCAAAAGTATCAATACACTCTTTACTAAACATGAAGGGTACGTGCGATAGCCCGAAATAGGGCCTAATCGGAATAGTGGTTTCGTAACCACAAATCCGAAGTGAAATAATTTAA
>JABEZY010258082.1:0-14740 GCA_013467495.1 Gossypium gossypioides
TGTTTTATTTTTCAATCTGGTGATGATTTCTAAACTTCAGTGTCTTGGTTATCTAATTTTGTTATACTAAGACTGCTCCATCTGTGATAATTTTCTTTTGGTTAGACCTTCCTTAATAGTCGCTACCTCCTAGAGGTGGCAATTGGGCGGGTGGGTTCAGGCTAGTTCCATTTTGGGTTTGAGTAATTTTTCAAACCATTTTTGGTCTAAGTTATTGAATTTTAAAAGGCAAATTCAGTTGGATTAGGCAAGTCATTGAAGTTGAGTTAGAATTTATCAACCTTAATTAAGCTGGCGTTTTTGTTTTCAATTGGTAGCAGTCCTTCAACACTTTTTTTCCTTTTTTAATTTAAGTTCTTTTAAAATATCGATGGATGTATGATTTTCTGTCCATTGCTTGGAACTCAATCCCAAACTCACGGGTGTAACAATATATAATGAACCATATTTGTGGATGCTTAGAATCATGGAAATTTTAGAATGATTGAGTTCAACCACTAGCCTAATTCCCTAATGCATTATCTGTCTTGTTACTTTTATCTGTACTTGCTATTTTTTTACTTTTTCTGCACTGTTTGCTTAAATGTTTCACTTGGTCTTGATGTAAAATTTTAGTAGATGGCTGTTTAGAATCTCAGAAACCTTTGCTGAGATTCAACCTCTGATCTATTTCAGTATGGAACTCTCTCAATAACATATTATACAGTATCTCTCGTACCAGGTTACCATACAAAATTTGTTTTTGTATGTTAGTAGATCATTGAATTATACTCTGCTGATTGTTTGTCTTGTAAGTTTTATCTGACACTTGCTGTCCTGGTTTTGTTTTTAAGCACTAGCGTCATATATACACACATATATACATATATATCATGAGTTATAAACATAAAAATGATGTATTTTCTTAATTGTACTGCATTAGGTGGCTGTTTTGTGGAAGGTGAATGGTTAAGAAATGCTTTTCGCTGGAAAGCAAGTGTTGGACCTTGGGAAGAAAGACCAGGGCACTTTGGTGACGTTTGGATGTACTGGACTGATGATGGACTTGGTTACTTTGAGTTTCTTCAAGTGGGTATCTTATTCATTTGTAGGGTTTTATAGATTTCTCCTGAACATGGAGTACTTCAATTTATGCTGTTTAACTCTTAGCATTCTAAATTAGTACTATCTTCTTGCAGTTAGCAGAGGATCTTGGTGCATTGCCAATATGGGTGTTCAACAATGGTACTGTGCATGTACACCATTCTGTTCATGATTTAATTTTTATTTTTTTAGAGTTATAACTAATATACTAGTGGCTAATGCTTCCGGTCACTTTACCTTTTGCCTTGGGCTTTATCAAAATTTACAGGAATTAGTCATAATGATCAAGTTGATACATCCAGTGTTCTGCCTTTTGTGCAAGTATGTCTATGCAATTCTTCCTTTTGCCAATGATATTGGTTAATAACTGTTGTCTGATAATATGACTGAAATTGGTTTAATCCCATATGGGTTTAGTGTTTGTTTAAGATAACCTGAATCTATTTTGTTTCTAAAACTTGATATCTAGAGATACCTTAGCTTAAGCTTAACTGGAAAAGGGTGAGGATCTGTACTTGATTTGCTGGAAATTTAAGGTATCTAAATCTAATTGGTGGGAAGAGGTAGCTGGGTTGGGATTTTAGAGTTTACAAATAGCTCAAAAAATTTCTTTTTCTTTTTTTTCTCTTCTTTTCCTAGAAACTAAATTTTATATGCTTCATATACATTTAAAAAAAATTAATTATGTATTTTGAGAACTTTCCAATGAGAGCTTTAATTAGATTATAAGAAAAAAATAAATTTTGATCTTATTATATGTGAATACTTTGGTTTTTTACTGAGTCATTCTTTATGTTTTGTTTTTTATAATATTCTTTATAATGTGCTGATTGCAGGAGGCCCTTGATGGCATTGAGTTTGCTAGAGGTGATGCTAGTTCTACATGGGGTGCTGTTCGAGCTGCAATGGGACACCCTGAACCTTTCGATTTGAAATATGTTGCTATTGGGAATGAGGATTGTGGGAAGAAGAATTATCGAGGTCAGCAAAATCATGCTTGCACATGCATATTCATGTGAATTTGGTAGTGGCATGGCAGTTATAAATGGGAATCTTTTATAGCTTCTGTAACATTTTAATGCATTTCATTAATATCCTTTTTGTCAAAAGTTATTTAGTTATTGAAGGCAAATTCTCTTTGTATTGTCCATAAGAACGTGGATGTAGAGTCCAGCCCTTGAGTTTTTTTGTTGCAAAATTTTGGAAAAAGAGTCCTCGAGTTTTTTGGTTGCAAAATTTTGGAAAAAGAGCTTTTCTGGGAGACGTGGAAAAGTTTTATCCTTCGCTCAAGTATTGCTGGTCATATCACTCTACCACTGTTTTTATTTGATTAGTTACCGTTGTATTATTAGTGTATTGTTATTTCATTTAGAAATATCAGAGTATGGAGACACTTTTTTTTGCTTAATTTTCTTTTCCTATTTTGGATTGAACAGGAAATTACCTCAAGTTCTATGATGCTATAAAGCGGGCCTACCCAGATATCAAAATCATTACAAACTGTGATGGATCTTCTCTCCAGCTTGACCACCCAACTGATCTTTATGATTTTCATGTAAAGTTCTTGAAAGCTAGCATAATGACACTAGAATGGCTTTTTAGTTTATCTCCTTGTTTCTTTTGTTTTCTCATTTTCATTTTCTGTTAAGAATATGGATGGCAGGATGAATTTTTTTCCTTGATATCTTAATAGGTTTATACATCTGCCAACAACTTGTTTTCTATGTCCCATAAATTTGATCTTACAACACGACAGGGTCCAAAGGTATGTGAAGGTGGTTATGAGTGATATTTGGATTTGTTTGTTTTCTTATTTTTTTTTTTTTTCTTCAACACATTCCAGGCCTTTGTTAGTGAATATGCTGTGACTGGGAAAGATGCTGCCACTGGAAGTCTTTTTGCAGCACTTGCTGAGGCTGCATTCCTTATTGGTCTGGAAAAGAACAGGTTNTTTTTTTTGTTAATCTTCCTCTTCAACATATTCTATTTGGTCTCTTTCATTTAATTCTTCATAATAGGCTTACGCTAGTATCTTCATGAAAAGCCCTATTGGCTGGCTCATTATTAATTGTTTTTAAGTGTTTGTTTTACTGATCTTGGGAAGTTTTAAAACATTTGACTCTTCACCGAGGACTCTTTAAATTTGTTTATTGAAATGGGAAATTGGCAAAAAATTGCTGTGCTGTGATTTTGATGGTTTTTGTATAACTATTAGAAGTGATTCTGACTCACAATTGTTTATATACCTAAACTATGCTTAAATATCATTATATAATCCTCCTCAGTGTAAGCTACTGAATCTATGTTTGTTATACTGCAGCGATGTTGTGCATATGGCTAGCTATGCACCACTTTTTGTGAATTCCAATGACAGACGGTATTTTTGTCACTGTTTTTTTAAAATGTAATCTCTCTCTTAAATATGTTGTAAATCTGATTTTGATAAAAATTTGTTATTAAGGTGGAACCCAGATGCAATCGTCTTCAACTCCTATCAGGTGTATGGCACTCCTAGCTACTGGGTGCAACGTTTTTTCACAGAATCAAGTGGAGCAACTCTTCTTAATGCAACATTGCAAAAAGATTCATCTAATTCCCTTGTTGCATCTGCAATTACTTGGAAAAATTCAGAGGATGGTCAAACCTACATAAGGATAAAGGTCTGTAACATGGAGATCTTGACTTTTTTCTCCAACTGTTTTCCCATGGCTACTTTTTGTTCTTTTTTCCTTTTGCCTAACAAGAAGTCCATGTGCTTCAAGATCTCATTAGTTATCTAGGGCCTGTGATGCTTATCAATCAACCCACAGCATAGGTATCGATATAGATACATTTAAACATATTTAAAAAAGGATTATTGCTTGATTTCCCTGAATGTGCAGGACCTAGAAGAACCTTGTTGGTTATATATATATATGGCCTCTTGGTAAATAGGCATGCATTAAATGACTGCATTGTTTGCATGTATTTTCACATACATGTGTTTGCATGTATATTGACCTTATGTTTCTTATGGCTATTTGGCTCTCAGATGGAATTGATAATAATGATTTAACAAATGATTTCTCATTATCAAAAGATGGAAGTAAAGTTGGTAGCTTAAGTTTTGAACTTGGCTACATCAAAATATCCTTAGAGAACACAAAAAGCTACTTCTCAAGTTAAAAAAGAATGCAAGTTAGGCATTCTTGGATCAAACCTAACATAAATTAAAATCCTTAAATCTAAAAAGTCTCTGCCACTTGCTTAATTCTACCATCATCTTATTAATTGAAAAGATATTGATTGCCTTTTATCTTTTGGCATATATTCCTCTTACATTCAAATATATATATATGATGAATCCAGGTTGTAAACTTTGGGAGCAATTCAGTCAACCTCGAAATTTCTGTTGATGGATTGGATCCAAATTCTGTAAAGCTGTCTGGATCAACAAAGACCACTCTCACGTCTGCTAATCTGATGGATGAGAATTCCTTCAAGGAGCCAAAGAAGGTTAAACAGCCATTTTATTCTCTACTTTTCATCTTCTGTTTTTGCAAAAAAGTCCTTGAAGTCTTTGCATATGTTCATGTTAATGCAACCCTACTGCTTGGTTTGCATATGTTCTGGTCCTCATTCTCACCTTTGTTGATACTTAAAATTTAGATCATAAAAACATTAAGACTAAATTTTCATGGTCGATACATGCAGGTCGCACCTAATCAAACACGGCTGGAAGATGCGCAAGAGATGAGTGTGCTACTGCGACCACTTTCTTTCACTTCATTTGATTTGTTAAAAGAGTCTGTGAGTCTTAGAATTACAGAAGATAATTCTTCTCTCGTATCTTCCATCTGAAATAAATTAATGGGAAGTAGTAATATGCAAAACGTAAAAGCTGCGTGGGTCTATATATATTAAAATAATGATAGTTCACCAGCGATCTGGTGGATATCAAGTCTTTGCATTCAATCAGCTATGTATATATAGTCTCCTCTGCCATTTGGTTTTCATTTTAGGGTTCATCGAATATAACATAACATTCCGTAATCTCACATCCCTGAATAAAATTATGTGTTTGGGTTTTAACATTTTGATCACCTTTATAATCTCATATTGCCAATTACTATATTGCTAAACATCAAAACCTTAAGAGCCAGTGAGCAATGTAGACAAACACGAGAAATGGATAAACCACAACCATGACCATCAAGAATTTTACCTGATCCCGTGTATGAAGAGGAAAAACTGAAACAGCCGAGGCATTGTTGATCAAGTGATGTGTAGCACCGGAATCTGGGCACCAAGATGCGTCAGCTCCAACAGCAGCAACGTTTACTAATGGTGAATTCCTAGTATGCCCTTGTATTGTTGAAGGTGACTCAACAGTTGGCAGGTGGGCCCCCTTGGCCAGCTGAATAACTACCTTGACCAACTGAACTTGTTGCCACATTTGCATCAAGTAACACCCCACTTACACCCTGCAAATTATGGGGCTGTCTACTTGATGTAATAATGGGATACCCTGAAATAAAAGGAGATTGTGATTTTTCCATATACGCCACACAGTGAGACCAAAGAAACATTGTCAATCAACATTTCCTAGGTAAATCTGATAATGGTTTTGTAGGTTTGTCACTAGCCACTCTAGAAGATCTCCTGAGAAGAATAGGGACAACTTATCAGCAGGGACAACGAGCTCCCAAATGTCTCTAGTTGCAAGGCAATCTTTTAAAATGTGAGTTACATCTCCAACTCATAATGATAGAATCCACAAACTATCCAGACTAATATGTCTCCTCATTCTTCACGTTAGTATGCATACGTTGTTGAAGGGCAAGCCAAAAGAAGAATTTAACCCTCTGAGGCCTCGAAAATTTCCACGGAAGCTGACAAACTATCTCTTTTGGGTTCCATAACCTACCTCGGATTCTTCCATAGGCGCTTTTGAGCATAAAGGACCCTGTTGTTGAGCCACTCCGTATGACTGTCTGAACCGACTACTGGATGCTGAAGGGCAAGCCAAAAGAAGAATTTAACCCTCTGAGGCCTCGAAAATTTCCACGGAAGCTGCCAAACTATCTCTTTTGGGTTCCATGACCTACCTCGGATTCTTCCATAGGCACTTTTGAGCATAAAGGAACCTGTTGTTGAGCCACTCCATATGACTTTGTCTGAACCGACTACTGGATTCGGTGGGGGGATTCCCACAATCCTCCGAATGATCTCGTCTGGGAGTTAGAGTCGGAAAAGATCAAAATTCCAATAACCTTCCTCAATAACCATTTCTCTAAGTGGGCAATCCATCATCAAGTTAGAATAAGAAGGCAAACAATTACAAAGAAGGCCAACAGTAGGAATCTAAGGATCTTTGCAACAATTAATACTTCTACCATCTCCCACCAACCAAATTAAATTTTCTCAAATGAATGGTCATAAATTTGATAGAATTTTCCAAAGAAAAGAACCACTACTTTGAATCAAGGTTTCCAGTAAACCTTTTTGGATCCTATATTTTGTTTTAAGAACACGAACCCAAAGGGCTTTTGGGTCTGAAACAATCTAAAACCCGATTTTCATCATGAAGGCCATATTATGATCTTGTATATGCCTTAATCCCAAACCACCATTGGGTCGTGGTTGACAAATAACCTCCCAGCAAACTAATGTCATCTTTTACCACTAGTAGAAGATCCCCAGATAAACTGCCTTATCAAACATTCAATTTCATCACAAATACCCTTAGGAATCATCATAGGCTACATAAAAAAACTTGGGATTGTTAAAAGAACCAACTGAGCAAGTGTGACTCTTCCCACTAGTGAAAACTTACGTGCATCCCAACTATTCCACTTATTTCGAATTTTGCCTATCACAAACCTTAAGGTGCTATTGGTAACTCGCTCATGAAAAAGTGGCATGCCCAAGTAAGATCCCAGATTATTCACTCTATGAAAGCCCAAGAAATTACTAATCCTCCACGTTAGATTCTCATCAACCCCTTTTGAGAAAAAGATGTTGGTCTTTTGCGAATTTATCCGATGTCTAGAAAACTTACAAAACCTGTCCAATATGCCTTTCAAAATTTGGGTTTGTTGAACATTGGCGTGACCAAAAAGCATGAGATCATCTGTAAAAATGAGTGAAAAAGAGGTGGACCCGAATGGGTCAATTAATCGGATCCCAAAGATTGCAATCAATGTAAGCATGAATGTTGTGACCAAGTCACTCTATACACAAGACAAATAAGCACGGAGATAAAGGACAATCTTGATGAACACCTCTAGTCAGTTTAAATGTTTGTATAGGAACATCATTCCATAAAATCTACAAAGTAGAGTTCGTAATAGTAGACACAATTACATTAATGAGAAAATCATGGATACCTGTAGTCTACAAAGAAACCTCGATAAACTCTCATCGAATCCGATCATATACCTTTTCCAAATCTATTTTAACGGCCAGCAATCTTTTATTCTTTTGTCGACTCTTCATAGAATGAACAACCTCCTGCGTAATGATGATGTTATCAGTGATGTTTCTACCAGCTATGAAGCCTACCTGTTCCTAAGCTATTATTTTCGGGAAGACCACTTTGAATCGATTGGCGATGATTTTCATAACCAGTTTGTAAAGAATTGAACACAAACTGATTGATCAGAATTGAGAAATTTTTTAGGACTTTAAACCTTGGGAATAACAACAATTAAGGTGTTATTTAAATTCAATTCAATAGGATTCCCAACAAATATCCCCTTAACCCATTCATACACAAAGCCCCCTATTTGATCCCATTGATTTTGGAAAACAGGGGCATGAAAACCATCACTATTTGGCGCTTTCAGGAGGCCATATCGAAAATTGCCTTCTTAATTTCCTTATCCATAATCAGTTGTCTCAAAAACTAGATATCAAATTCATCAAGCTTAGGGAAAGCACTTGGGGGAAGGCCTCTCATCGGACTTGGTTGCTCACCATAAAGTTTTTGAGAAAAAGTAACTGCCTCATGTTTGAGCTCCTCTTCCTCATACATCAAATCCCCTTTATCATTTTCCAAAGCATTGATCTTATTAACCTTCCTTTTTTGCAAGATGCGCCTATAGAAAAACTTGGTATTACAATCTCCCAAGTTCAACCAATCACACCTCGCCTTCTGTTCCCAAAAAAGCTCTTCATGATACAAGACGCTTTCCAACTCTTCACGCACCTCCATTTTTAATTGCAAAAGATGATCAAAGTGTACTATATTCAATTCAAAACTTTGGTTTAGGAGAAAGAAGTAGAGGCCTGTGATCAGACTTAAGTCTCAGAAGGTGGGTTACCAAGCTGTTAGGAAAAGCAGAAAACCAAGCTTTATTACACATTGCCTTATCCAACATTTCTACAATTCCTCCTCTTATCCAAGTGAACTCTGGACCCCAGAATCCTAAGTAATGAAGATTAGCTAAATCCATAAAATCACCAAATAATGAACATCTCCTTCCAATGCCCCGCCCACCCTTTTTTTCATCAGTTGAGAAAATAGCATTAAAATCTCCAATTGCTAACCAAGGGATCTCTCACTTTGTATGGTCAAACTCAGCACTTTCCAAAAAAATCTTCGGTTTTGTTTATCAGGACTACCATAAACAAAGGCAATTAAAACTGGATGTCTGGGAGAATTATCTAATACCCTCGTTAAAATGAACTGGAGTTGACTTTTAATAACCTCTACACAAACAGAATCCTTCCAATCAATTCAAATTCCTCCCGAAAAACCAATAGATTCAGCCCGATGTGAAAACTCAAAACCAAGTTTTTGTATGATTAAATCTGCTTTACACCAACTAACTCTCATTTCTTAAAGTCCAACAATTTTCAGCTTAAACTCCTGATTATATTCACGAAAAATACACGGGAATTTACGACCTGCACACCCTTGATAGTTTCATGCAAAAATAGAGAAGCTCATAATAATAGATAGACAAAGAAAAATGGAACTAACCTCTATTCACCATTCGTGGTTTTTTTTTTTTAAAAAAACAAAATATATTTTCTTTCGGTGAAATTAAAATGAGGGCCAAGCCCTAACAACAACATAACTAGCGCGACTCGATCCTAGATCACGTAAACACTCTGACCATTAAGCCAACACGTGAGATTCAAGTTATTGCGTATATTAATTATATGAAATGTTAATACAATATATTTTAATATGTATTCGACATTAACATTAATGTCTATTTGACACATTAAATCATGTAAAACATGTTGTAAGGATTTACTTAACCGTAAAAACGATTTTACTAAATTTAATTAAATGAGTTTAAATTAAATTTGTTAAAGCTTTTAAATGAATTTTATTTAATATATTCGTTTTGAAATCCAGCTTTAAATGTGGATATTATTATCCAAGTCAAGTAATATCTGAATCTGCTAGTTAAAATATTAAAATTTAAATAAACCGTATTATCCAAACCAATAAAAAATAAATAAATAAATTCACAAATAAGATGACTAACAATAAAACTGGATTTTATAATCTTTCCACCATGGTAACTGAACACCAAATAATACATATATCGCTCCGTGAAGGATAACATGAATATTATATAATAACATTTCTATTTTTCTGTAAATTTTTCTAGTGAACATTTTTTCTTTTTTGAAGAAAATAGTTTTTCTTAACACAAATCTGTCAAAATCCTATTTTCACCAAGAACATGAAAACTCAAATTCTCACTTCTCAAGAGACAAAATAGTTTATATAGCTATATATTCGATACTGTATTTGAGATTACGGATCCTAACATATAATTTGGTAGAAAACTTGTATTCTCATATTTTCCAAATCAAATATGCATTGAGATCACGTACCCATGAACCAGAAGTACACTCTTAACTTGCTCAGNNAAAAAAAAAAGTAGGCTCAAACTGCTGGAAAGGCTTAACAAGCTTTTGAGAACTAACTGCTACAATCATATATCGACTTTAGTGATGTGACCACAAATAAAAGAAAATTTAATAACATATTTCTCAAAAGCTTAGTACGGTTTGAAGTTTGAACAGAATAGAATGTCTAGAAGTAGACAACCAATATTTGACCACATGAAACATATAAGAACTGTGCATAGAAATAGAGGTTGCCATTAAAATGGATACCTGAAGTAACCATTGAAATCCTTAGTCGAGCAAATCAGACACTGAAGTCCTCCTGAATGCATCAACTTGAGGCAACAGAGCAGCTAAGGACTTATTAGGGAATATGTTGTCTGCTTTCATTCTCTCCCTGATCCCATAAGCTGGAGCTTTGGCATTTATATACGCTCTGACTAGAGTTTGGAATTGACTAACTCGAGCTACATATCCGGCCTGTCTCATTCTATGTAACATTTTTTCTGTGTTATGGATATCACCCCTCCTAGCATACTGCTCCATCACAACCATGAAAGTAGTAAACATGGGCTTAATTTCATTTTGCTGGCATGCCTTCTGCAAGATTGAGTCAGCCTTTTCCACATCCCCTGCTTCCACATGAAGCTTCACAAGAGCATCCCAAGTGAATGGGCCAATCTGGCACCCATTACCAGCCATTCGCTTAACAAGATCCTTCCCTTTTTCCAGCATCTTATGGTTTGAGTATACCTTCAAGAGATGGGTATAATACCTTGCAGGAAGCTTTTTTGATGTTTTTAACAGCCTTTCGAAAATTTCCTCTGATTTTTCAATTTTACCTAACTTTCCCCAAGCTTCAATACCAGCCAGAAACTCTTCAAAGCGGGGTTTTGAATCACAGATCTTCCAAATTCTTTCTACTTCATCAGCCTTTCCAAGACCAGCATACAGAGGAAGCAAAAACCTGTAAACCCAACGATTCTCTTTTATGTTGTCCCCTTCCATTGCCTTCAGAACTTCCTCAGCTTTTTCCATTAGGCCTGCTGAGGCATAGTGCTTAGCCAGGACAGATTGTATCTGGATGTCTGGTTCAATACCTTCAGCCTTCATTGTCTCAACAATTTGCTCCATCCCAGATATGTCATTACATAAACCTTTCGTGTCAATTAAGATTCTATAAGTAAAGAGCGTAGGTTTGACATTTTCTTTCTCCATTAACAACAGCACATCAGCTATTTTTTTCTTGTCAAGCCTCTTATAGAGGAGCAACAACTGGTTGCAAGCAAAAGCAGTACTTGGGAATTCTAGGTCCTTCATTTTGTTGAAGACCTCTTCTGCTTTCTTCAGATTGTTAGATACAACACAGTTAGCCAGCAGGGTTCTGTAGATTATCTCTCCTCTGAAAGATTTTGGGATAGTCTGAATGTAGTCTTCTGCCTTCTGGAGACCTCGTATTTTGGCAATCAAATCAAGACGAGAAGCATAATCTTTCTCATTAAATTCGAGCTGCTGCTTCATCTCCAGCCACTCAGAGAGCTGCAAACAATCAATCCATAAGCAAACAGAAAGGAAAGAACAAAATGCAATTAAGTAAAAACCTACAACTTCCATGACTAAAATCATACACAATAGAATATCATTCCAATTTAGGCATTTATATATATATATCAAGTAGTTTAGCAAAATGGATTAAGGAAAAAAGTGCCTAAGCAGGGTATTGGTAATATTCTAATATTAGAAATCATTTTATCAACCGACCTAGAAAATCCATACCATTTCTGCAGTTGACATTGTGTGAGAATGCTAAACATGCAGTGTAAAAACTAGAAGCCAAAGAAAGCTAAAGGAAGCTGCAATCAAATCTTTGAGCCTTAGGTAATAGCAAGCACGGCACAAAAAGGAAAGAATCACTTTTTTCGCAAGAGGGTATCCAACTGTCTCCCGACTAAAGGAAAATGAAAGGTGAGCCAATTCCAAGAAGAAATAACATTAAACTAAAGGAAGAAATTTTAGAACTTTTTTTGTGCCAAATTTGTGAGACCAAATTTCTAATTACAAAAACTACCAGATTATCATAGGATGTCAGATTATTGCAAGGACATCTCCAACTAGACAACTAGATGAGCATCTAAAGATTCTAAGGATCAGTTATATTTTTTAATTGAGAGCAAAAGATTGACAAATGCACAAACAAACAGTGCATCCTGCAGGCATGATTGATGAAAGCACAATGAGTACTCCTTTGACAAAGAAATATACTAATACATCAGGTAAAATAAACGATAGAAAGAAACCAAAGTTTTGATATACTCCTGCAACATGCATCAAAAAGTGAGGTGGGTACTTATCAAATATTTTATTTGAAATGGTTTGTAATCGAGTTAAAATCCAAACAAGAAGTTTTACACATTTGCTTACAAAATCCAGTGATTGATTGCTTGCACATTTATGACATACTATCAGCACAAAGTTGATTTCTTGTTTAGCTCATTTTTTTGACAGAAAACTCAATTTGTATACTTTGCTATTTAACTTAATACCAAGGAACTTTAAACAATCAAGTACTGTTTGGTTTTACAGTGACAAATAAGATACACAATTAGAAGAAAATAAGAAAAGTTCTCTTCCTTGCTATATTGAAGAAAAGGAAAAACAAAGAAAACCAGAAAATCTTATATTTCCCAGTTACCCTATGATGGAATGATATTGGAAGTTCCAATCTGCAGCTACTAGTACTACTTACCAAAAAATCAAAAGCCCTTCCTAAAATTGAAAATTTTAAAACAAAACATTAGGGAAAAGGAGAAACAGATTTGCCTAAATCATATGTAATTTTATCCTCATGCACTTACAAACAATATAAGAATAGTGCTTACAATTTATTTAATATTTTTATAAGAAATTATTTAAATAATTTTTTAATGGATAAAATTACTTGAATCATGAAATCGCATTGCATATACACTTATATGCAGAGAAGGTAATTTCATACCCAATAAGTTGACCTTAGTTTAATCAACATAAATTCTCAAAATAGATACAATGATAATTCAAATCACCTGCAATGCCCTCCCATACATTCGGCGCTTGCGAAGATTGAGCGTTGCTGATGAAATCTCAGCTCTGCTTAGATTTTTTCCTTCCTCAAGCCACTTATCAAGAACCTTATGAGTAGAAAGACCTGGAGCAGAGATAAGAGCTTTGAATAATCCAGAGGTAGTCTTCCTTCCAGATGACTTTTTATCACTGACATCAGTCTCAGCCCCAAACAATTCTAGTTCATTTGAGGCAGTTTCTTCGACATCAACAGAAAATTCTTGATCAGAATCCAGTCCATCTTCAGTTTCATCCTTAGCAATATGATCTCTTTTGTTCTCAGAATTACCAGCTGTTTCAAGTTCAGAAAAACCATCTTCCAAGTCATCTTCCTCCCCACTGCTTTCAGCACCAGCTTGGGAAGAAAGGCCACATCTCCAAACAGAGAAATTAGAGGAAGCATGCGTTGAGCGGTAAAATCTCAATAAAGATGGACATGTATCAGAAACCAGTTGAGAAGAACCAGAAAAAATAGCATTTTTTTCAATGAAGGTATTTGAAGTTTGTAATCTAGCAGAAGCAGAAAAAGAAGCTCCAGTTCTGATACTTGTATCTCTGGAAACCAGGCAAAAACATTCATGGATCATTATCTCAAACCAAAAAACATGAAAAAGAAAATTAATTTTCTAATTTCAAAAAGCTAAATGTAGAACTAACAAAGAGAGACAAGAGAAATGACTATTGATTAACTTTTTATAGATATTTTGTAAATGCACGGTTAAATAAAATCGAGAGCACAACCAAACACAGCAAATACACCTATTTGGCTTCCAGGGTATTTTAGAATTCAATATAGTGACAAAATGATATATGAAAAAGGGATTATTATAATTGTTTGATAGTTACGTGTGAAAACAAATGCAGAGTCTTCAACTGGTAATAAGGAAATTGAACAACGTAGGATCAACTCAACTAAATGATATCAAGCAATTTTCAGCGGATTTGTAGTACTTGAAAGTAAACATTTTTTTCACGTCAAACTGTAGCACAGGCTGTTTAGCTATGGAAGAAATAGTAAGGAAAGTAAAGGCAGGGCTAGTTGGATTCAGCTTAGGTTAATTAATCTCTACCAAATAAAACAAATACATATATAACGACCCAACAACATTCGCCTTTCCTTCTTTTTCTCCTTGCAGGTTTTCTCGGTAAACAAACAGAGACGAAAAAGAGAAATACAAGTAAAATGCAGAGCATAAAAGGAGAGAAAGAAAAAAGGTACCTGAGTGGCTTAGGAACTCGGCGTAGTGCCCACATGATGAATATACGAAGCAGAAAATGCCGAAAGCAAACACTCTTCAGTCTTAGAAACCCCCAAAACCCTCAGCAGCCAGGACTTGTCAGCCTAAAACCCTAAAAACCCAAGGCCGAAATTTTCGGTTAGCGTTGCTCTGTTTCCCGTATATATATTAATAAGCTTTATTAGCAAATGGACCTAAAACTATATTCAATTTCTAGTTTTGTCTTAAAGTTTTTTTTTTTATCATAATTGTCAATTTTATCTTAGTTTTAAAAAAAATACTAGCGAATAAAGAGATCAGTAGAGATAATCATGGGTTGGGTCAGGTTTGAGTTTAGTTTTAATATAACTTTAGATTCATTTTTTAGACTAGGGATCAAGTCGACCCAAAAAGTGGACCTTAAATTTTGTCTCAAGTCTAGCCCAGTTCACTCGTATTAAATTTTTTTTATGTTATTATTTTTATAT